>CM056212.1:29884297-29963505 GCA_029692085.1 Gymnothorax javanicus
GCCCTGCTGAGTGAGCTCAGCTTTACCCACATCTCCTGAATGAGCTCGGCTTTAGTCCTCCTGTGTGACCTCGGCTTTAGTCACCCCCTCATTGAGCACAGTTTGGAGCCCTCCTGAGCTGGCTTTAGCCACTTGAGTGAGCACAACTTTAGTCCCCTCTTGAGTGAGCTTGGCTTTGGGCCTCTTCTGGAGTGTTCTCGGCTTTGGTCCTCTCCCTGAGATAGCTCGGCTTTGGTCCTCTCCTGAAGGCTGGGCTGTAGTCCCCTCTTGAGTGAGCTGGGCTTTAGTCCCCTCTTGATTGAGCTAGCTTTAGTCCCCTCTTGAAGAGCTCGGCTTTATTCCCCTCTTGGCCCGCAGAGCTCAGCTTTGGCTTATCTCCTGAATGAGCTTCGGCTTTAGTCCCCTCCTGTGTGACCTCGGCTTTGAGTCACCCCCTCAGTGAGCACAGCTTTGGTCCCCCCGGAGTGAGCTCAGCTTTGCCCCCAGTGAGCACAACTTTCGTCCCCTCTTAGGTAGGCTCGGCTTTTAAAGCCCTCCTGATGGGAGCTCGGCTTTAGTCCCTCTTGAGTGAGCTCGACTGGACATCTCCTGATTGAGCTCGGCTGGAATTCTCTCCTGAGAGATCTCGACCCAATACTCTCCTGAGAGAGTTCGGCTTTAGTCCTCTCCTGAGAGAACTCTGCTTTAGTCCCTCCCAAGTGAGCTCGGCTTTAGTCCCTCCTTTAATAGCTCGGCCTAACTCCTCCTGAGTGAGCTCTCGTTAGTCCCTCCTGAGTAAGCTCAGCTTTGGGACATCTCCTGAATAGGCTCTGCTTAAGTCCCTCCTGAGAGTGCTTTCGGCTTTAGTCCCTCCTGAGAGCTCGGCTTTAGTCCCCCTCCTGAGTGAGCTCGGCCTCAGTCCCCTGCTTAGTGAGCTCTGCTTTAGTCCTCTTGAGTGAGCTCGGCTTTGTCCCTCTTGAGTAGGCTAGGCTGTAGTCCTCTTGGTGAGCTCGGCTGTAGTCCTTCTTGGAGTGAGCTCGGCTTTGGTCCCCTCCTGGTGAAGCTCAGCTTTGGCATCTCCTGAATCTGCTTGGCTTTAGTCCCCTCCTGAGAGAGCCTGCGCTTTGGAGCCCTCCTGGGGAGGCTGGGCTTTGGAGCCCGTCTGGTGAGCTCAGCTTTAGACCCCTCCTCAGAGGCTTGGCTTTAGACCCACCTGAGTGAGCTCGGCTTTTGTCCTCTCCTGGGGGCTGGGCTGTAGTCCCCCTCTTGATTGAGCTCGGGCTTTCGTCCCCTCTTGATTGAGCTCGGCTTTTATCACCTCTGGAGAGAGCTCGGCTTTAGTCCCCTTTTGAGTGAAGCTCAGCTTTACACATCTCCTGAATGAGCTCGGCTTTAGTCCCCTCCTGTGTGACCTCGGCTTTAGTCAGCCCCTCAATGAGCACAGCTTTGGTCCCCTCCTGAGTGAGCTCGGCTTTACACCTCTCCTGAGTGAGCTCGGCTTTAGTCCTCTCCTGATAGAGCTCGGCTTTAGTTCTCTCCTGAGTGAGCTGGGCTGAAGTCCCCTCCTGAGTGAGCTCGGCTTTCGCCCACCCCGAGTGAGCACAACTTTAGTCCCCTCTTGAGTGAGCTCGGCTTTCGACCTCTCCTGAGTGAGCTCAGCTTTAGTCCTCTCCTGAGATACCTTGGCTTTTGTCCTCTCCTGAGAGAGCTGGGCTGTAGTCCCCTCTTGAGTGAGCTCGGCTTTAGGCCCCTCTTGAATGAGCTCTTCTTTAGTCCCCTCTTGAGAGAGCTTGGCTTTAGTCCCCTCCTGAGTGAGCTCAGCTTTAGTCCTTTCCTGAGAGAGCTCGGCTTTAGTCCTCCTCTGAGAGATCTCTGCTCATGTCCCCTCCTGAGAGAGCTGGACTGTAGTCCCCTCTTGAGTGAGCTCGGCTTTAGTCCCCTCGTGAGTGAGCTCGGCTTTAGTCCTATCCTGAGTGAAGCTCAGCTTTAAACATCTCTTGAATGAGCTCGGCTTTAGTCCCCCCCTGACTGACCTCGGCTTTAGTACCCCCCTGAGTGAGCTCAGCTTTAATCCCCTCCTGTGTGAGCTCGGCTTTAGACCCCTCCTGAGTGAGCTTGGCTTTAGTCCCCTCCTGAGTGAGCTCAGCTTTCTTCCCCTTCTGAGGGAAGCTCAGCTTTAGACCTCTCCTCAATGAGCTCAGCTTTAGTCCCCTCCTGAGAGAGCTCAGCTTTAGTCCCCTGCTGAGTGAGCTCGGCTTTCGTCCCCTCCTGAGTGAGCTCGGCCTAACTCCCCTCCTGAGAGAGATCGGGTTTAGTCCCCTCCTGAGAGAGCTCGGCTTTTGTCCCCTCTTGAATGAGCTCGGCTGTTGTCCCTTTTTGAGTGAGCTCGGCTTTAATCCCCTCTGCAGTGAGCTCGGCTTTAGTCCCCTCCTGAGATAGCTCGGCTTTAGTCCTCTCCTGAGTGAGCTGGGCTGTAGTCCCCTCTTGAGTGAGCTCTTCTTTAGTCCCCTCTTGAGAGAGCTCGGCTTTAGTTCCCTCTTGAGTGAAGCTCAGCTTTAGACATCTCCTGAATGAGCTCTCGGCTTTAGTCCCTCCCTGTGTGACCTCGGCTTTAGGTCACCCCCCTCAGTGAGCACAGTTTTGGAGACCCTCCTGAGTGAGCTTCGGCTTAGCCCACTCAGTGGAGCACAACTTTCGTCCCCTCTTGAGTGAGCTTGGCTTTAGACCTCTTCTGAGTGTTCTCGGCTTTGGTCCTCTCCTGAGATAGCTCGGCTTTGGTCCTCTCCTGAGAGAGCTGGGCTGTAGTCCCCTCTTGATTGAGCTCGGCTTTAGTCCCCTCTTGAGAGAGCTCGGCTTTATTCCCCTATTGAGAGAGCTCGGCTTTATTCCCCTCTTGAGCGAAGCTCAGCTTTAGACATCTCTTGAATGAGCTCGGCTTTATTCACCCCCTGAGTGACCTCGGCTTCAGTAACCCCCTGAGTGAGTTCGGCTTTAGTCCCTCTCTTGAGTGAGCTCAGCTTTAATCCCCTCTTGAGTGAGGTCGGTTTTAATCCCCTCCTGAGTGAGCTCCGCTTTAATACTCTCCTGAGAGAGCTCCGCTTTAGTCCCCTCCTGAGTGAAGCTCAGCTTTAGACCTCTCCTGAATGAGCTCAGCTTTAGTCCCCTCCTGAGAGGGCTCGGCTTTAGTCCACTCCTGAGAGAGCTCGGCTTTATTCCCCTCCTGTGAGTGCTCGGCTTTAGTGCCCTCCTGAGTGAGTTCTACTTTAGTCCTCTCCTGAGTGAGCTCAGCCTAAGTCCCCTACTGAGTGAGCTCTGCTTTAGCTCTCTCTTGAGTGAGCTCATCTTTAGCCCCTTCTTGAGTGAGCTCGGCTTCAGTCATCTCCTGAGTGAGCTCGGCTTTAATACTCTCTTGAGTGAGCTCGGCTTAAGTCCTCTCCTGAGAGAGCTAGGCTGTAGTCCCCTTATGAGTGAGCTCGGCTGTAGTCCCTTCTTGAGTGAGCTCGGCTGTAGTCCCCTCCTGAGTAAAGCTCAGCTTTAGACATCCTTGACCCGTCCTGAGTTAAGCACAGCTTTTGACCTCTTCTGAGTGATCTCTGCTTTAGTGCTCTCCTGAGTGAGCTCGGCTTTAGTCCCCTCCTGAGTGAGCTCGGCTTAAGACCCCTCCTGAGTGAGCTCGTCTTTAGTCCTCTCCTGAAAGAGCTGGGCTGTAGTCCCTTCTTGATTGAGCTCGGCTTTTTGTCCCATCTTTGATTGAGCTGAAGCAGTGCCCTCTTGAGTGAAGCTCTGCTTTGGACATCTCCTGAATGAGCTCGGCTTTAGTCCCTCCTGAGAGAGGTTCTCGGCTTTAGTCTTCTCCCGAGAGAACTCTGCTTAAGTCCCCCTCGTGAGAGAGCTGGACTGTAGTCCTCTCTTGAGTGAGCTCGGGTTTAATCCTCCTGAGTGAAGCTCAGCTTTTGACATCTCTTGAATGAGCTCGGCTTTGGTCCCCAACTGAGTTACCTCGGCTTTATTCCCCCCCTGAGAGAGCTCGGCTTTAGTCCCCCTTGACCGAGCACAGCTTTAGTGTCCTCCTGAGTGAGCTCGGCTTTAGACCCCTCCTGAGTGAGCTGGGCTTTAGTCCCCTCCTGGTGAGCTCGGACTTTTATCCCTCCCTGAGTGAGCTCAGCTTTTTGACATCTTTCCTGGGTGAGCTCGGCTTTAGTCCCCCTCTTGAGTGAGCCCATTTTAATCCCCTCCTGAGGAGCTCGGCTTAAGACCACTCCTGGTGTGCTTGGCTTTAGCCCCCTGAGTGGGCTCGGCTTTGGGTCCCCTCTTGAGTGAGCTGTCTTTGCGTCACCTCCTGAGTGAGCTCGGTTTTTGACCCCTCCTGAGTGAGCACAGCTTTTGTCCCCTTCTGATTGAGCTCGGCTTTGTCTCCCCCTGAGTTAGCTCAGCTTTGGTCCCCTCTTGAGTGAGCTCCGCTTTAGACCTCTTCTGTGTGAGCACAACTTTAGTCCCCTCTTGAGTGAGCTCGGCTTTAGACCTCTCCTGAGAGAGCTTGGCTTTACTCCTCTCGTGAGAGAGCTCGGTTTTAGTCCTCTCCTGAGTGAGCTCGGCTGTATTATTCTCCAGAGAGAGCTTGGCTTTAGTCCTCTCGGGAGAGAGCTCGGCTTTAGTCCTCTCCTGAGAGAGCTCGTCTTATGTCCTCTCCTGAGAGAACTCTGCTTTAGTCCCCTCCTGAGAGAGCTAGGCTGTAGTCCCCTCTTGAGTGAGCGCGGCTGTAGTCCCTTCTTGAGTGAGCTCGGCTTTAGTCCCCTCCTGAGTGAAGCTCAGCTTTAGCCCTCTTCTGAGGAGCTTCCTGCTTAAGTCCCTTCTTGAGTGAGCTCAGCTTAGTCCCCTCCTGAGTGAGCTCGGCTTTAATACTCTCCTGAGAGAGCTTGGCTTTAGTCCTCTCCTGAGAGCCTGCCCTCATGTCCTCTCCTGAGAGAACTCGGCTTTAGTCCCCTCCTGAGAGAGCTAGGCTGTAGTCCCCTCTTGAGTGAGCTCGGCTGTAGTCCCTTCTTGAGTGAGCTCGGCTTAAGTCCCCTCCTGAGTGAAGCTCAGCTTTAGATCTCTTCTGAGTGAGCCCGGTTTTAGTCCCCTCTTGAGTGAGCTCGGCTTTAGTCCCCTCCTGAATAAAGCTCAACTTTAAACATCTCCTGAATGAGCTCGGCTTTAGTCCCCTTCTCAGTGAGCACAGCTTTAGTCCTCTCCTGAGAGAGCTCTGCTTTGGACCCCTCCTGAGTGATCTGGGCATTAGTCCCCTCCTGTGTGAGCTCGGCTTTAGTCCCCTCCTGAGTGAGCTCGGCTTTAGTCCCCTCCTGTTTGAGCTTGGCTTTTGACCCCCCTGAGTGAGCTCGGCTTTTGTCCTCTCTTTAGTGAGCTCGGCTTTCGTCACCTCCTGATTGAGCTCGGCTTTCGTCACCTCCTGATTGAGCTCGGCTTTAGTCCCCTCCTGAGTGAGCTCGGCCTAAGTCCCCTCCTGAGTGAGCTCGGCTTTAGTCCCCTCCTGAGAGAGCTCGGCTTTAGTCCCCTCTTGAGTGAGCTTGGCTTTAGACATCTCCTTATTGAGCTTGGCTTAAATACTCTCCTGAGAGAGCTCGGCTTAAGTCCTCTCCTGAGAGAATTCGGCTTTAGTCCCCTCCTGAGTGAGCTCGGCTTTGGTCCCCTCCTTAGTGAGCTCGGCCTAACTCCCCTCCTGATTGAGCTCGGCTTTAGTCCCCTCCTTAGTGAGCTCGGCCTAACTCCCCTCCTCAGAGAGCTCGGCTTTAGTCCCCTCCTGAGAGAGCTAGGCTGTAGTCCCCTCTTGAGTGAGCGCGGCTGTAGTCCCTTCTTGAGTGAGCTTGGCTTTTGTCCCCTCCTGAGTGAAGCTCAGCTTTAGACCTCTTCTGAGTGAGCTCGGCTTTAGTCCCTTCTTGAGTGAGCTCAACTTTAGTCCCCTCCTGAGTGAGCTCGGCTTTAATACTCTCCTGAGAGAGCTCGGCTTTAGTCCTCTCCTGAGAGAGCTCGTCTCATGTCCTCTCCTGAGAGAACTCGGCTTTGGAACCCTCCTGAGTGATCTGGGCATTAGTCCCCTCCTGAGTGAGCTCGGCTTTAGTCCCCTCCTGATTGAGCTCGGCTTTAGTCCCCTCCTGAGTGAGCTCGGCCTAAGTCCCCTCCTGAGTGAGCTCGGCTTTAGTCCCCTCCTGAGTGAGCTCGGCTTTAGTCCCCTCCTGAGAGCTCGGCTTTAGTCCCCTCCTGAGAGAGCTCGGCTTTAGTCCCCTCTTGAGTGAGCTCAGCTTTAGACATCTCCTGATTGAGCTTGGGTTTAATACTCTCCTGAGAGAGCTCGGCTTAAGTCCTCTCCTGAGAGAATTCGGCTTTAGTCCCCTCCTGATTGAGCTCGGCTTTGGTCCCCTCCTTAGTGAGCTCAGCCTAACTCCCCTCCTGAGTGAGCTCGGCTTTAGTCCCCTCCTTAGTGAGCTCGGCCTAACTCCCCTCCTGAGAGTGCTCGACTTTAGTCCCCTCCTGAGTGAAGCGCAGCTTTAGACCTCTTCTGAGTGAGCTTGACTTTAGTCCCCTCCTGAGTAAAGCTTAGCTTCAGACATCTCCTGAATGAGCTCAGCTTTAGTCCCCTCCTGAGAGAGCTCGGCTTTAGTCCCCTCCTGATTGAGCTCGGCCTCAGTCCCCTGCTGAGTGAGCTCTGCTTTAATCCTCTCTTGAGTGAGCTCGGCTTTAGTCCCCTCTTGAATGACCCGGCTGTAAGCATCTCCTGAGTGAGCTCGGCTTTAATACTCTCCTGGGGGGAACTTGGCTGGTCCCTCCTGAGAGAGCTCGGCTTAAGTCCTCTTGGGTGAGCTCGACTTTGGACATCTCCTGATTGAGCTCGGCTTTAATACTTTCCTGTGAGAGCTCGGATTAAGTCCTCTCCTGTGAGAACTTGGCTTTCGTCCCCTCCTGGTGAGCTCGGCTTTGCGTCCCCCCTCCTTGGTGAGCTTTCGGCCTTACTCCCCTCCTGAGAGAGCTCGGCTTTCGTCCCCTCCTGAGAGATCTCGGCTTTAGTCCCTCTTCAGTGAGCTCGGCTTAAGACATCTCCTGATTGAGCTCGGCTTTAATACTTTCCTGAGAGAGCTTGGCTTAAGTCCTCTCCTGAGAGGAGCCTAGGCTTCGTCCCTCCTTTGTGAGCTCAGCTTTAGTCCCCTCCTTAGTAGGCTGGGCCTAACTCCTCCTGAGAGAGCTCGGCTTTGTTCCCCTCCTGGTGAAGCTCAGCTTTAGACCTCTTCTGAAGCCGAGCCCTTCTGTAGTCCCCCCTTGAGTGAGCTGGGCTTTGGTCCCCTCCTTAGTAAAAGCTCAGCTTTAGACATCTCCTGAATGAGCTCGGCTTTAGTCCTCCTGAGTGGGCTGGGCTTAAGACCCTCCTGAGTGAGCTTGGCTTTGGGCCCCTTGAGTGAACTTCGGCTTTTGTACCTCCTTGAGTGAGCTCTGCTTTTCTCACTTCCTGAGTGAGCTCGGCTTTAGACCCTTCCTGAGTGTAGCTCAGCTTTTGACCCCTCCTAAGTGGGCTCGGCTTTAGTCCCCTCCTCAGTGAGCTCGGCTTTAAGTGGCCTCCTGGGGAGCTCGGCTTTAGTCCCTCCTGAGTGTGCTCGGCCTATGGTCCCTGCCGTGTCAGCTTGGCTTTAGACACCCCTGAGTGAGCTCGGCCAAAATCCCCTACTGAGTGAGATCTGCTTTAGTCCTCTCTTTAGTGAGCTCGGCTTAAATCCCCTCTTGAGTGAGCTCGGCTTTAGTCCTCTCCTGAGATAGCTCGGCCTTAGTCGTCTCCTTCTTGAGCTGGGCTGTAGTCCCCTTTTGAGTGAGCTCGGCTTTAGTCCCTTCTTGATTGAGCTCTTTTTTAGTCCCCTCTTGAGCGAGCTCGGCTTTAGTCTCCTCTTGAGCGAAGCTCAGCTTTTGACATCTCCTGAATGAGCTCGCCTTTAGTCCCCTCCTGTGTGACCTCGGTTTTAGTCAACCCCTTAGTGATCACAGCTTTGGTCCCCTCCTGAGTGAGCTCAGCTTTGGCCCCCCCCCCCCGAGTGAGCTCAACTTTAGTCCCCTCTTGAGTGAGCTCAACTTTAGTCCCCTCTTGAGTGAGCTCGGTTTTAGTCCTCTCCTGAGTGAAGCTCAGCTTTTGACATCTCTTGAATGAGCTCGGCTTTAGTCCCCCCCTGAGTGACCTCGGCTTTAGTCCCCCCCCTGAGTGAGTTCGGCTTTTGTCCTTCTCTTGAGTGCGCACAGCTTTAATACCCTCCTGAGTGTGCTTGGCTTTTGACCCCTCCTTAGTGAGCTGGGCTGTAGTCCCCTTCTGAGTGAGCTTGGCTTTAGTCCCCTCCTGATTGAGCTCAGCTCTCGTCCCCTCCTGAGTGAAGCTCAGCTTTAGACCTCTCCTGAATGAGCTCAGCTTTCGTCCCCTCCTGAGAGAGCTCGGCTTTAGTCCCCTCCTGAGAGAGCTCGGGTTTAGTCCCCTCCTGAGAGAGCTCGACATTTGTCCCCTCTTGAGTGAGCTCGGCTTTAGACATCTCCTGAGTGAGCTCGGCCTTAGTCCCCTCCTGAGAGAGCTCTGCTGTAGTCCTCTCTTGAGTGAGCTCGGCTGTTGTCCCTTCTTGAGTGAGTTCGGCTTTAGTCTCCTCCTGAGTGAAGCTCAGCTTTAGACCTCTTCTGACCGAGCTCGGCTTTAGTCCCCTCTTGAGTGTGCTTGGCTTTAGTCCCCTTCTGAGTAAAGCTCAGCTTTACACATCTTGTGTATGAGCTCGGCTATAGTCCGCTTCTGAGTGAGCACAGCTTTATTCCCCTCCTGAGTTAGCTCAGCTTTGGACCCCTCCTGAGTGAGCTGGGCTTTAGTCCTCTCCTGAGTGAGCTTGGCTTTAGTCCCCTCCTGTGTGAGCTTGGCTTTAGACCCCTCCCGCGTGAGCTTGGCTTTTGACTCCCCTGAGTGAGCTCGGCTTTAGTCCCCTCCTGATTGAGCTCGGCTTTCCTCACCTCCTGATTGAGCTCGGCTTTGGACCTCTCCTGAGTGAGCTCGGCTTTGTAGTCCCCTCCTGAGTGAGGCTCGGCTTTAGTCCTCCCCCCGAGTGAGCACAACTTTGTCCCCTCTTGAGTGAGCTCGGCTTTAGACCTCTTTTGAGTGAGCTCGGCTTTAGTCCCTTCCTGAGTGTTCTCGGCTGTAGTCCCCCCCGAGTGAGCACAATTTTAGTCCCCTCTTGAGTGAGCTCGGCTTTAGACCTCTCCTGAGTGAGCTCGGATTTAGTCCCTTCCTGAAAGAGCGCGGCTGTAGTCCTCTCCTGAGTGAAGCTCAGCTTTAGACCTCTCCTGAATGAGCTCAGCTTTAGTGCCCTCCTGAGAGAGCTCGGCTTTAGTCCCCTCCTGAGAGAGCTCGGCTTGATTCCCCTCCTGAGAGAGCTCGGCTTTAGTACCCTCCTGAGTGAGTTTGGCTTTAGTCCCCTCCTGAGTGAGCTCAGCCTAAGTCCTCTACTGAGTGAGCTCTGCTTTAGTTCTCTCTTGAGTGAGCTCGGCTTTCGCCCCCTCTTGAGTGAGCTCGGCTTCAGACATCTCCTGAGTGAGCTCGGCTTCAATACTCTCCTGAGTGAGCTCGGCTTTAATACTCTCCTGACAGAGCTCGGCTTAAGTCCTCTTCTGAGAGAACTCGGCTTTTGTCCTCTCCTGAGTGAGCTAGGCTATAGTCCCCTCATGAGTGAGCTCGGCTTAAGACCCCTCCTGAGTGAGCTTGGCTTTCGACCCCCGTGAGTGAGCTCGTCTTTAGTCTTCTTCTGAGAGAGCTGGGCTGTAGTCCCCTCTTGATTGAGCTCAGCTTTCGTCCCCTCTTGATTGAGCTCGGCTTTATTACCCTCTTGAGTGAAGCTCAGCTTTTGATATCTCTTGAATGAGCTCGGCGTTAGTCCCCACCTAAGTGACCTCGGCTTTAGTCCCCCCTGAGTGAGCTCGGCTTTTGTCCCCTCGAGTGAGCACAGCTTTGGTCCCCCTCCTGGTGAGCTTGGCTTTGGAGCCCTCCTGAGTGAGCTCGGCTTTCCCCCTTCCTGAGTAAGGCTCAGCTTTCGACATCTCCCTAAGTGAGCTCCGCTTTGTCCCCCTCTTGAGTGAGCTCGGCTTTAATCCCCTCCTGTGTGAGCTCGGCTTGGACCCTCCTGGTGTGCTTGGCTTTGGGCCCCCTGAGTGAGCTCGGCTTGTCCCCTCTTGAGTGAGCTCGGCTTTCGTCACCTCCTGAGTGAGCTCGGTTTTAGACCTCTCCTGAGTGAGCACAGCTTTAGTCCCCTCCTGATTGAGCTCGGCTTTGTTCCCCCTGAGTTAGCACAGCTTTGGTCCCCTCTTGAGTGAGCTCGGCTTTGGACCTCCTTCTGGAGTGAGCTCGGCTTTGGTCCCTCCTGAGTGAGCTCGGCAGAGTCCTCCCCCCGGTGAGCACAACTTTAGTACCCTCTTCATTGAGCTCGGCTTTTTGACCTCTCCTGGAGGCTCGGCTTTAGTCCTCCCTGAGAGAGCTTCCGGCTTTAGTCCTCTCCTGGGTGAGCTCGGCTTTACCCTCTCCTGAGGAGTGCTCGGCTTCGCCCTCTCCTGAGAGAGCTCGTCTTATGTCCTCTTCTGAGAGAACTCTGCTTTAGTCCTCTCCTGAGAGGCTAGGCTGTCGTCCTCTTGAGTGAGCTCGGCTGTAGTCCCTTCTTGAGTGAGCTCGGCTTTTGTCCCCTCCTGAGTGAAGCTCAGCTTTAGACCTCTTCTGAGTGGAGTTCTGCTTTAGTCCCTCTTTGAGTGAGCTCGGCTTTGGTCCTCCTGAGTAAAAGCTCAGCTTTTAGGACATCTCCTGAATGGCTGGGCTTTAGTCCCTCCTGGGTGAGATTGGCTTGAGCCCCCTGAGTGAGCTCCGGCTTTTTGTCCCCTCTTTAGTGAGCTCGGCTTTGGCCACCTCCTGATTGAGCTTGGCTTTACTCTCCTGAGAGCTCGCAAGTCCTCTCCTGAGAGAACTCTGCTTTAGTCCCCTCCTGAGTGAGCTCTGCTTTAGTCCCCCCTTAGTGAGCTCGGCTTTCTCTTCGAGAGAGGTCGAATTTAGTCCCCTCCTCAGTGTAGCTCAGCTTTAGACCTCTTCTGAGCGAGGCTCGGCTTTTTTTTTTTTTTTTTTTTTATTAAACCTTTATTTAACCAGGTAAGACTCATTGAGATTTAAAATCTTTTTCAAGAGTGACCTGGCCAAGAGGGCAGCATAAAAAAGGACACATATAAGTTTCATGCAAGGACAATGACACACAGATATCAAAACATTAAAAATAAATAAATAAATAAATGCATAAATAAGTAAATTAGGCACAGAGACAGTTTCTCAAGCTTTCACGTTCTAAATCCTTTAAAATTGAACCAAAAGCATTAATAGAAATCAGTTCTGACAATCTCAAGTCCTTCTGAAGGATGTTCCAGGCAGAGGGGGCAGCATATTTAAAAGCTTTTTTTCCAAGCTCCGTGCGAGCACGCGGAACAGTCAAATGCAAAAATCTTGAGAACGGAGGTTGTAATAGCCTTCACTTGAAAAAGATATATGGACAAGTAGAAAAGGACCAGCCCAAGGAGAGTTTATAAATAAAATTCAACCAATGGGTACGCCTACGTACATACAAAGATGGCCACTCAGCCTTCGAATACAAAAGTACAATGATGGGTAAGATTTTTAAAACCAGTAACAAACACTTAAGGCACAGTGATAGACAGTATCCAGGGACCACTAAACATTGTGCAGAAGCATTCATATATAATAAGTCACCATAATCTAGCAAAGGCAGGAAAGTAGCTGACACAAGATATTTTCCTAGCTGGAAAGGAGAAGCAGGATTTATTTCTAAAGTAAAGCCTAGCTTTACCTTGAAGCTTAATGACTAGATTTGCAATATGGGACTTAAAAAGTTAGCTGACGATCAATAAGAATACCTAAATACTTGTAACTTGAAACTAGTTCAATTACTCTTCCTTGAGCAGTGATTATGTTCGGAAGATTTGTTGGTATTGCACTACTGTTAGAGAACAGCATGAGTTTAGTTTTTCTGTATTTAATACCAATTTTAGTTTCTGCAGGGCGGGACTGAACAATATCAAATGCAGACTGTAGAAAGTTAATGACCTGTATAACAGATGATGAACAGCAATAAATAACGGTGTCATCAGCATAAAATGATAATTAGCATTTGAAAAGATTTTCACATAGGTTATTAACATAAAGGGTAAACAGAATAGGTCCTAAAACAGAACCTTGTGGCACCCTTTGGATACTGTTAAGAAAGAGGAGGTGGACCCTGCTATTTGAACACACTGCGTTCTAGCAGACAGATAATTGGAGAACCAAGCTACTGCTCGCTTAGACAATCCAATTTGGTGAAGCATGCCGACTAAAATGCTATGGTCAACTGTGTCGAAAGCTTTCGATAAATCAATAAAAAGTGCTGCACAATATTTTTTGCAGTCTAATGCCTCAATAATGTCATTTGTGACTTTAAGAGCGGCAGTCATAGTGCTGTGTTTTTTCCTAAAACCAGACTGATAATTTGATAAAATGCCCTTAGAATCTAAAAAAAATTCTTTTAACTGATTGCTCACAAGCTTTTTCAAATACTTTAGCTAGGACACAAAGTTTGGAGATCGGTCTATAGTTATTTAAGTCAAATGGTTTGCCCCCCTTTCAAAAGAGGAAGAACAAAGGCAGATTTCCAGACTTTTTGGGATCTCACTGCTAATAAAACTAAGATTAAAAATCAAAGACAAAGGTTCAGCAATGAAATCAGCAGCTAACTTAAGAAAATAAGGGTCCAGCTTATCAGGGCCTGCTGATTTCTTAGGGTCCAGGTGCCTTAACTCTCTATGGACCTCAGCAACAGATACAGGCATAAGTTTAAACGTGCAATCAGTAGGCCTATATGAGCTTGTGGAAGTACTGTCTATTTGTACAACAGAGTTTATTTTTTCAGGAAACAAAGATTCAAATAAAAACCAGAAGAAATAAAATGCTCATTAAAACAATTATATGGCTGACTTGTCAGTCAGAGTACAGAACTATGAATAATGTGAGTGGAAGTTCACTAGATGGTTCATGGCCAGAATTTTGTTTAATTATTTTCCAAAACTTTTTTAGGGTCATTTAATGTTTTTTTAGTTTCAGAGAGGTAATAATCAGATTTAGCTTTCTTTATAAAAAATGTACACTTATTACAGGCTGTCTAAAATGGAGCCAGTTTGTTTCTGTTTTTAGATTTTCTTGCCCTGCCCAGGCAACATCCCTTTCTTTTAAGGAGACGACTCAGCTCAGGAGAAAACCATAAATTATTTCGACCTTTCACGACCTTTTGTCTCCTCTTGAGTGAGCTCGGCTTTAGTCCCCTCCTGAGTAAAGCTCAGCTTTAGACATCTCCTGAGTGAGGCTCGGCTTTAGTCCCTCCTGAGAGCCTGGCCTCAGTCCCCTGCTTAGTGAGCTCTGCTTTAATCCTCTCTTTGGGTGAACCCGGCTTTAGTCCCCTCCTGAGTAAAGTTCAGCTTTAAACATCTCCTGAGTGAGCTCGGCTTTAGTCCCCTCCTGAGTGAGGCTCGGCCTCAGTCCCTGCTTAGTGAGCTCTGCATTAATCCTCTCTTGAGTGAGTTCGGCTTTAGTCCCCTCTTGAATGATCCGTCTGTAGACATCTCCTGAGTGAGCTCGGCTTTAATTCTCTCCTGAGAGAGCTCGGCTTAAGTCCTCTCCTGAGAGAACTTGGCTTTTGTCCCCTCCTGAGAGCGCTAGGCTGTAGTCTCCTCTTGAGTGAGCTCGGCTGTAGTCCCCTCCTGAGTGAAGCTCAGCTTCAGACCTATTCTGGGTAAAGCTCGGCTTTAGTCCCCTTGAGTGAGCTCGGCTTTATTCCCCTCTTGAGTAAAGCTCAGCTTTAGACCCCTCCTGAGTGAAGCGCAGCTTTAGACCTCTTCTGAGTGAGCGCGGCTTTTGTCCCCTCCTGAGTAAAGCTCAGCTTATGACATCTCCTGAATGAGCTCGACTTTTGTCCCCTCCTGAGAGAGCTCGGCTTTAGACCCCTCCTGAGAGAGCTCGGCTTTCGACCCGTCCTGAATGAAGCTCAGCTTTAGACCCGTCCTCAGTGAAGCTCAGCTTTAGAGCCCTCCTGTGTGAGCTTGGCTTTTGACCCGCCTGCGTGAGCTCGGCTTTAGTCCACTCCTGAGAGAGCTGGGCTGTAGTCCCCTCTTTATTGAGCTCGGCTTTTGTCCGCTCTTGATTGAGCTCGGCTTTAGTCACCTATTGAGAGAGCTCGACTTTAGACCCCTCTTGAGTGAAGCTCAGCTTTACACATCTCCTGAATGAGCTCGGCTTTAGTCCCTCCTGTGTGACCTCGGCTTTATTCTCTCCCCCTCAGTGCTTTGGCTTTAGTCCCCTCCTGATTGAGCTGGCTTTTGCCCCCCCCGAGTGAGCACAACTTTTACCCCCTTGAGTGAGCTCGGCTTTAGACCACTCCTGAGTGAGCTTGGCTTTAGTCCTCTCCTGATAGAGCTCGGCTTTAGTTCTTTCCTGAGTGAGCTGGGCTTTAGTCCCTCTTGAGGAGCTCCCTTTAGACATCTCCTGATTAAGCTCGGCTTCAATACTTTCCTGAGAGCGCTCGGCTTAAGTCCTCTTCTGAGAGAACTCGGCTTTCGTCCCCTCCTGAGTGAGCTCGGCTTTAGTCCCTCCTTGGTGAGCTCGGCCTAACTCCCTCCTGAGAGAGCTCGGCTTTAGTCCCTCCTGAGTGAAGCTCAGCTTTTGACCTCTTCTGAGCGAGCTCGGCTTTAGTCCCCTCTTGAGTAAATCTCAGCTTTAGACATCTCCTGAATGAGCTCGGCTTTAGTCCCCTTCTGAGTGAGCTCGGCTTAAGAGCCTTCCTGAGTGAGCGTGGCTTTAGTCCCCCCCGAGTGAGCACAACTTTAGTCCCCTCCTGAGAGAACTCGGCTATGGACCCCTCCTGAGTGAGCTCAGCTTTAATCCCCTCCTGAGTGAAGCTCAGCTTTAGACCTCTCCTGAATGAGCTCACCTTTAGTCCCCTCCTGAGAGTGCTCGGCTTTAGTCCCCTCCTGAGAGTGCTCGGCTTTAGTCCCCTCCTGAGAGAGCTCGGCTTTAGTCCCCTCCTGAGAGCTCGGCTTTAGTCCCCTCCTGAGTGAAGCTGAGCTTCAGACCTCTCCTGAATGAGCTCAGCTTTAGTCCCCTCCTGAGAGAGCTCGGCTTTAGTCCCCTCCTGAGAGAGCTCGGCTTTAGTGCCCTCCTGAGTGAGCTCGTCTTTAGTCCCCTCCTGAGTGAGCTCGTCCAAAGTCCCCTACTTAGTGAGCTCTGCTTTAGTCCTCTCTTGAGTGAGCTCGGCTTTAGTCCCCTCTTCAGTGAGCTCGGCTGTAGACATCTCCTGAGTGAGCTCGGCTTTAATACTCTCCTGAGTGAGCTCGGCTTTAGTCCTCTCCTGAGAGAACTCTGCTTTAGTCCTCTCCTGAGAGAGCTAGGCTGTAGCCCCCTCTTGAGTGTGCTCGGCTGTAGTCCCTTCTTGAGTGAGCTCGGCTTTAGTCCCTTCCTGAGTGAGCTCAGCTTCAGTCCCCTCCTGAGTAAAGCTCAGCTTTGGACATCTCCTGAATGAACTCGGCTTTAGTGCCCTCCTGAGAGAGCTCGGCTTTAGTCCCCTTCTGGTGTGCTCGGCTTTGCCCCCCCCCCCCCCCCCCCGTGAGCACAGCTTTAGTACCTCCTGAGAGAACTCTGCTTTGGACCCCTCCTGAGAGAGCTCGGCTTTAGTCCCCTGCTGAGATAGCTCGGCTTTAGTCCTCTCCTGAGTGAGCTCGGCCTAAGTCCCCTCCTGAGGGAGCTCGGTTTTTGTCCCCTCTTGAGTGAGCTCGGCTTTAGACATCTCCTGAGTGAGCTCTTCTTTAATACTCTCCTGAGAGAACTCAGCTTTTTTCCCCTCCTGAGAGAGCTCGGCCGTAGTCCCCTCCTTAGTGAAGCTCAGCTTTAGACCTCTCCTGAATCAGCTCAGCTTTCGTCCCTTCCTGAGAGAGCTCAGCTTTAGTCCCCTCCTGAGAGAGCTCGGCTGTAGTCCCCTCCTGAGTGAAGCTCAGCTTTAGACCTCTCCTGAACCAACTCAGCTTTAGTCCCCTCCTGAGAGCTCGGCTTTTGTCCCCTCCTGAGAGAGCTCAGCTTTAGTCCCTTCCTGAGAGAGCTCGGCTTTAGTCCCCTCCTGAGAGAGCTTGGCTTTCGTCCCCTCCTGAGTGAGCTCAGCCTAAGTCCCCTACTGAGTGAGCTATGCTTTAGTTCTCTCTTGAGTGAGCTCGGCTTTAGCCCCCTTTTGAGGAGCTCGGCTTTAGACGCGACATCTGAGTGAGCTCGGCTTTTAATACTCTTCTGACAGAGCTGAAACTTTAAGTCTTCTCCTGAGAGAACTCAGCTTTGTCCTCTCCTGAGAGAGCTGGCTGTAGTCCCCCATGAGGAACTCGGCTGTAGTCCCTTCTTGAGTGAGCTTGGGTGTAGTCCCCTCCTGAGTGAAGCGCAGCTTTAGACCTCTTCTGAGTGAGCTCGGCTTTAGTCCCCTCTTGAGTGAGCTGGGCTTTAGTCCCTTCCTGAGTAAGCTCAGCTTTAGACATCTTCTGAATGAGTTCGACTTTAGTCCCTCCTAAGAGAGCTCAGTTTGGACCCTCCTGAGAGCCTCGGCTTTGGACCCTCCTCCTGAGAGCCTGATTTGGACCTGTCCTGAGTGAAGCTCGGCTTTTGACCCCTTCTGAGTGAAGCTCAGCTTTGGACATCTCTTGAATGAGCTCGGCTTTTTAGTCCTCCTGAGAGGCTCTGCTTTAGTCCCCTTCTGATTAAGCTCGGCTTAAGGTGCCCCTCGAGTGATCACAGCTTTAGTCCCTCCTGAGTGAGCTCTGCTGTTGACCCCTCCTGAGTGAGCTGGGCTTTAGTCCCCTCCTGAGTGAGCTCTGCTTTTGTCCCTCCTGAGTGAAGCTCAGCTTTGACCCTCTCGGAATGAGCTCAGCTTTAGTCCCTCCTGAGAGAGCTCGGCTTTAGTCCCTCCTGAGTGAACTCGGCTTTTCCCCTCCTGAGTGAACTCAGCCTTAGTCCCCCTACCGAGTGAGCTCTGCTTTAGTCCTCTCTTGAGGAGCTCGGCTTTAGTCCCTCTTGAGTGAGCTCGGCTTTTGACATCTCCTGGTGAGCTCGGCTTTATACTCCTGAGAGCTCGGCAAGTCCTCTCCTGAAAGAACTCGGCCAAGTCCCTCCTGAGAGTGCTTGGCTGTAGTCCTCATGAGTGAGCTCGGCTGTAGTCCCTTCTTGAGTGAGCTGGGGCTTTAGTCCCCTCCTGAGTGAAGCTCAGCTTTTTAGACCTCTTCTGAGTGAGCTCGGCTTTATTCCCTCTTGATTGAGCTCGGCTTTAGTCCTCCTGAGTAAAGCCGAGCTTTGGACATCTCCCGAATGAGCTGGCTTTAGTCCCCTCCTGAGAGAGCTCAGCTTTTGACCCCTCCTGAGAGAGCTCGGCTTTTGACCCGTCCTGAGTGATTTTCAGCTTTAGACCCCTCCTGAGTGATGCTCAGCTTTAGACCTCTCCTGAATGAGCTCAGCTTTAGTCCTCTCTTGAGAGAGCTCGGCTTTCGTCCCCTCCTGAAAGAGCTCGGCTTTAGTCCCCTCCTGAGTGAGCTCGGCCTAAGTCCCCTGCTTAGTGAGCTCTGCTTTAGTCCTCTCTTGAGCGAGCTCGGCTTTATTCCCCTCTTGAGTGAGCTCGGCTGTAGACATCTCCCAGAGAACTCCGACTTCGTCCCTCACCAGAGGGCTAGGCTGTAGTCCCCTCTTTGTTGAGCTCGGCTGTAGTCCTTCTTGAGTGAGCCTGGCTTTTGTCCCCTCCTGAGTGAAGCTCGGCTTAGACCTCTTCTGATTGAACTCGGCTTTAGTCCCTCTTGGGGTGCTCGGCTTTAGTCCCCTCCCGAGGAGAAGCTCAGCTTTGAATGTCTCCTGGATGAGCTCGGCTTCCCCCCTCCTGAGAGGCTCGGCTTTCGACCCCTCCTGAGAAAGAGCTCTGCTTTGGAGGCGCGTCCTGAGGAAGCTCAGCTTTGGACCCCTCCTGAGTGAGCTCAGCTTTAGTCCCTCCTGTGTGAGCTCGGCTTTAGTGCCCTCCTGAGTGAGCTCGGCTTTAGTCCCCTCCTGAGTGAGCCCGGCTTAAGACCCCTCCTGAATGAGCTCGGCTTTCGGCTTCCGTGAGTGAGCTCCGCTTTAGTCCTCTCCTGAGAGAGCGGGGCTGTAGTCCATTCTTGATTGAGCTTGGCTTTAGTCCCCTCTTGAGTGAAGCTCAGCTTAAGACATCTCCTGAATGAGCTTGGCTTTAGTCCCCTCCTGAGAGAGCTCGGCTTTAGTCCTCTTCTGAGAGAATTCTGCTTAAGTCCCCTCCTGAGAGAGCTGGACTGCAGTCCTCTCTTGAGTTTGCTCGGCTTTAGTCCCCTCTTGAGTGAGCTCGGCTTTAGTCCCCTCCTGAGTGAAGCTCAGCTTTTGACATCTTTTGAATGATCTCTGCTTTAGTCCCCTCTTGAGTGACCTCAGCTTTAGTCCCACCCTGAGTGAGCTCGGCTTTAGTCCCTCTCGAGTGAGCACAGCTTTAGTTTCTTCCTGAGTGAGCTCGGCTTTAATCCCCTCCTGAGTGAGCTCAGCTTTAGACATCTGCTGAGTGGGCTCGGCTTTTGTCCCCTCTTGAGTGAGCTCGGCTTTAATCCCCTCCTGAGTGTGCTCGGCTTATGACCCCTCCTGAGTTTGCTTCTCTTCAGACCCCCCTGAGTGAGCTCGGCTTTAGTCCCCTCTTGAGTGAGCTCGGCTTTCGTCACCTCATGAGTGAGCTCGGTTTTTGACCCCTCCTGAGTGAGCACAGCTTTTGTCTCCTCCTGAGTGAGCTCAGCTTAAGACCCCTCCTGAGTGTGCTTGGCTTTAGACCCCCCTGAGTGAGCTTGGCTTTAGTCCCCTCTTGAGTGAGCTCTGGCTTTTTAGTCCACCTCCTGAGTGAGCTCGGTTTTGACCCCTCCTGAGTGAGCACAGCTTTTGTCCCCTCTGATTGAGCTCGGCTTTGTCCCCCCCTGAGTTAGCACTGCTTTAGCCCCCTTTGAGTGAGCTCGGCTTTAGACCTCTTCTGAGTGAGCTCGGCTTTAGTCCCTTCCTGAGTGAGCTCGGCTTTGGTCCTCCCCGAGTGAGCACAACTTTAGTCCCCTCTTGAGTGAGCTTGGCTTTAGACCTCTCCTGAGAGAGCTCGGCTTTCGTCCTCTCCTGACTGAGCTCGGCTTTAATACTCTCCTGAGAGAGGTCGGCTTATGTCCTCTCTTGAGTGAACTCGGCTTTAGTCCCCTCCTGGGAGAGCTAGGCTGAAGTCCCTTCTTGAGTGATCTCGGCTGTAGTACCTTCTTGAGTGAGCACGGCTTTAGTCCCCTCCTGAGTGAAGCTCAGCTTTAGACCTCTTCTGAGTGAGCTCGGCTTTAGTCCCCTCCCTGAAGTGAGCTCGGCTTTAGTCCCCTCCTGAGTAAAGCTCAGCTTTTGACATCTCCTGAATGAGCTCTGCTTTAGTCCCCTTCTGAGTGAGCTCGGCTTTAGTGCCCCCCCCCCACGAGTGAGCACAGCTTTAGTCCCCTCCTGAGAGAGCTCTGCTTTAGTGCCCTCCTGAGTGAGCTCGGTTTTATTCCCCTCTTGAGTGAGCTCGGCTTTAGTCCCCTCCTGAGTAAAGCTCAGCTTTAGACATCTTCTGAATGAGCTCTGCTTTATTCCCCTTCTGAGTGTGCTCGGCTTTAGTGCCCCCCCACGAGTGAGCACAGCTTTAGTCCCCTCCTGAGTGAGCTTTGCTTTAGACCCCCCTGAGTGAGCTTGGCTTTTGTCACCTCCTGAGTGAGTTCGGTTTTTGACCCCTCCTGAGTGAGCACAGCTTTAGTCTTCTGCTGAGAGCTCGGCTTTAGTCCCCATTCTGAGAGAGCTCTGCTTTACACCCCTCCTGAGTGAGCTGGGCTTTAGTCCTCTCTTAAGTGAGCTCGGGTTTAGTCCTTCCTGAGTGAGCTCGGTTTAAGACCCCTCCTAAGTGAGCTTGGCTTTAGACCTCTCCTGAGTGAGCTTGGTTTTAGACCCCCTGAGTGAGCTGGCTTTATTCCCCACCTGAGTGAGCTCGTCTTTAGTCCCTCCTGATTGACGCTCAACTTTGACCTTTCCTGAAAAAGCTCGGCTTTAGTCCCACCTTGAGTGAGCTCGGATTTCGTCACCTCCTGAGTGAGCTAGGTTTTAGACCCCTCCTGATTGAGCACAGCTTAAGTCTCCTCCTGATTGGGCTCGGCTTTGTCCCCCCCTGTCTGAGCACAGCTTTTGTCCCCTCCAGAGTGAGCTCGGCTTTTGTCCTCCCCCGAGTGAGCACAGCTTTTGTCCCCTCCTGAGTGAGCTGGGCTTTAGTCCTCTCCTGAGAGAGCTCTGCTTTGGACCCCTCCTGATTGTGCTGGGCATTAGTCCCCTCCTGATTGAGCTTGGCTTTAGTGCTCTCCTGAGTGAGCTTGGCTTTAGACCTCTGCTGAGTGAGCTCGGCTTTTTCCCCCCCTGACTGAGCACAGCTTTATTCCCCTCCTGAGTGAGCTCGGCTTTTGTCCACCCCCGAGTGAGCACAGCTTTCGGCCCTTCCTGAGTGAGCTCGGCTTTAGGCCTCTCTTGAGAGACCTCTGCTTTAGACTACTCCTGAGTGTGCTGGGCTTTTGTCCCCTTCTGAGTGAGCTCGGTTTTATTCCCCTCTTTAGTCTTTGCTCAGCTTTAGACCCCTCCTGAATGAGCTCGTCTTTAGACCCTTCCTGAGTGAGCTCGGCTTTTGCTTCCTCCTGAGTGAGCTCGGTTTTTGTCTCCTCCGCAGTTAGCTCGGCTTTTGACCCCTCCTGCGTGAGCTCGGCTTTGTCCCCCCCGAGTGAGCACAGCTTTAGTCCCCTCCTGAGTAAGCTCGGCTTAAGACCTCTCCTGAGAGGGCTCGGATTTAGTCCTCTCCTGATTTCGCTCAGCTTTACACCCTCCCGAGTTACCTTGGCTTTAGTCTCCTCCTGAGAGTGCTGGGCTTCAGGCCCCCCGTGTTAGCTCGGCTTTTGACCCCTCCTGACTGAAGCTCAGCTTTGGACCTCTTCTGCATGCGCTCTGCCTAGTCCCTTCCTGAGCGAGCTCGGCTTTTGTCCCCTCCTCATTGAGCTCGGCTTTAGTCCCCACCTGAGAGAGCTTGGCATTACTCCGCTCCTCTGACAGCTCAGCTTTAGTCCCCTCCTGAGTAAGCTCGGCTTTTGTCCTCTCTTGAGTGAGCTCGGCTTTCGTCACCTCCTGAGTGATCTCGGTTTTAGACCGCTCCTGAGTGAGCACAGGTTTAGTCCTCTCCTGAGTGTGCTCGGCTTTAGTCCCCCCCCCCCTTGAGAGAGCTCTGCTTTAGACCCCTCCTGAGTGAGCTGGGCTTTAGTCCTCTCGTGAGTGAGCTCTTCTTTAGACCCTCCTGAGAGAGCTCGGCTTTAGTCCCACCTTGAGTCAGCTCGGCTTTCGTCACCAACTGAGTGATCTCGGTTTTAAACCCCTCCTGAGTGAGCACAGCTTTCGTCCCCTCCTGCTTGACCTCGGCTTTGCCCCTCCTGAGTGAGCACAGCTTTAGGCCCCTCCTGAGTGAGCTCGGCTTTACACCCCTCCCGAGTGACCTTGGCTTTAGTCTCCTCCTGAGAGAGCTGGGCTTCAGTCCCCCTGTGTTAGCTCGGCTTTTGACCCCTCCTGACTGAAGCTCAGCTTTGGGACCTCTCCTGCATGCGCCTGCCTAGTCCCTTCCTGAGCGAGCCTGGCTTTTGTCCCTCCTCATTGAGCTCGGCTTTAGTCCCCACCTGAGAGAGCTCGGCACATCCGCCTCCTCTGACAGCTCAGCTTTAGTCCCTCCTGAGTGAGCTCGGCTTTTGTCCTCTTTGAGTGAGCTCGGCTTTCGCCACCTCCTGAGTGATCTCGGTTTTAGACCGGCTCCTGAGTGAGCACAGGTTTAGTCCCTCCTGAGTGTGCTCGGCTTTAGTCCCCCCCCCTTGAGAGAGCTCTTTTTAGACCCCTCCTGAGTGAGCTGGGCTTTAGTCCTCTCGTGAGGAGCTCTTTTAGACCCTCCTGAGAGCTCTCGGCTTTTTAGTCCCACCTTGAGTCAGCTCGGCTGGCCACCACCTGAGTGATCTCGGGTTTAAACCCTCCTGAGTGAGCACAGCTTGGCCCCTCCTGATTGAGCTCGGCTTTAGGCCTCTCTTGAGAGACCTCTGCTTCAGACTACTCCGGAGTGAGCTGCGCTTTAGTCCCTTTCTCAGTGAGCTCTGCTTTATTCCCCTCTTGAGTCTTTGCTCGGCTGTAGACCCCTCCTGAATGAGCTCGTCTTTAGACCCCTCCTGAGTGAGCTCGGTTTTAGTCCCCTCCTCAGTGAGCTCGGCTTTAGACCCCTCCTGAGTGAGCTCGGCTTTGTCCCCCTAAGTCAGCACAGCTTTTAGTCCCTCCTGAGCAACCTCGGCTTAAGACCTCCCTGAGAGGGCTTGGTTTTAGTCCTCCTGATTTCCGGCTCAGATTTACACCTCCCGAAAGTGGCCTTGGCTTTAGTCTCCTCCTGAGAGCTGGGCTTTAGTCCCTCCTGAGTGAAGCTCACCTTCAGACCTCTTCTGGATACACGCCTACCTTAGTCCCTTCCTGAGCGAGCTCGGCTTTAGTCCCCACCTGAGTGAGCCTGGCTTTTTGACCCCCCCCTGAGTGAGCTCGGCTTTAGACCCCTCCTGGGTGAGCTCCTGCTTTAGTTCCTCCTGAGTGAGGTCTGCATTTTAACCCCCCTGAGTGATGCTCAGCTTTTTGACCCTCCTAAGTGAGCTGGGCTTTAGTCCCTCCTGGGACAGCTTGGCTTTAGGACCCTCTTGAGAGAGCTCGGCTTTAGACCCGTCCCTGAGTGAAGCTCAGCTTTAGACCCCTCCTGAGTGAGCTCGGCTTTAGTCCCTCCTGAGTGAGCTCGGCTTAGACCCCTCCTGAGTGTGCTTGGCTTTAGACATCTCCTGAGTGACCTCGGCTTTTTAGTCCCCACCCGAGTGAGCTCGGCTTTTGTCCCTCCTGATTGAAGCTCTGCTTTAGACCTTTCCTGAATACGCCGGCTTGAGTCCCCTCCTGAGAGCCTCGGCTTTAGTCCCACCTTTGAGTGAGCTCAGCTTTAGTCCCCACCTGAGTGAGCCTCGGCTTTTGTCCCTCCTGATTGAAGCTCAGCTTTAGACCTTTCCTGAATAAGCTTGGCTTGAGTCCCCGCCTGAGAGAGCTTGGCTTTGTCCCTCCTGAGTCAAGCTCCAGCTTTTAGACCTCTTCTGAGCGAGCTCGGCTTTTTAGTCCCCTCTTCAGTGAGCTCGGCTATAGTCCTCCTTAGTAAAGCCTGCTTTTAGGACATCTCTGAATGAGCTCGGGTTTAGTCCTTCCTGGAGTGAGCTTGGCTTAAGACCCTCCTGAGGAGCTTGGCTTTAGGACCCCTGAGAGGCTCGGCTTTAGTCCCGCTCTTCGGTGAGCTCTGCTTTTTGTCACCTCCTGAGTGAGCTCGGCTTTAGACCTGCCCTGAGTGAAGCTCAGCTGACCCTCCTGAGTGAGCTTGGCTTTCGTCCCCTCCTGAGTGAGCTTGTCTTTAGTCCCTCCTGAGTGAGCTCGGCTTTCGTGGCCTCCTGAGTGAGCTTTGGCTTTAGTCCTCCTGTGTGACCTGGCTTTGGCTACCTCCCTCAGTGAGCACAGCTTAGTCCCTCCTGAGTGAGCTGGCTTTAGACCCGTCCTGGAGTGAAGCCTCCAGCTTCCATGACTCCTGAGTGAGCTTGGCTTTGTCCCCCTCCTGAGTGAGCTTGGCTTTAGTCCTCCTGAGTGAGCTCGGCTTTCGTGGCCTCCTGAGTGAGCTCGGCTTTAGTCCCCTCCTGTGTGACCTCGTCTTTAGTTACCCCCTCAGTGAGCACAGCTTTAGTCCCTTCCTGAATGAGCACAACTTTAGTCCCCTCTTGAGGGGAGCTCGGCTTTAGACCTCTCCTGAGTGAGCTCGGCTTTAGTCCTCTCCTGAGTGAGGCTGGGTTTTAGTCACCTCCTGAGTGAGCTCGGCTTTCCCCTCCTGAGTCAGCTCGGCTTTAGTCCCCCTCCTGAGTGATGCTCAGCTTTAGACCTCTCTGAATGAGCTCGGCTTTAGTCCCTCCTGAGAGAGCTCGGCTTTAGCCCCTCCTGACAGAGATCGGCTTTGTTCCCATCCTGAGTGAGCTCGGCTAAATCCCTTCTGGAGCGAGCTCTGCTTAGTGCTCTCTGAGTGAGTTAGGCTTTCTTCCCCTTTTGAGTGAGCTCGGCTTAAGACATCTCCTTAGTGAGCTCGGCTTTAATCTCTCCTGAGAGGCTCGGCTTATATCCTCTCCTGAGAGAGCACCGCTTTAGTCCCATCTTGAGTCAGCTCGGCTGTAGTCCCTCTTGAGTGAGCTCCGTCTTTAGTCCCTCCTGAGTGGCTCAGCTTTGGACATCTCCTGAATGAGCTCGGCTTTAATCCCTTCTGAGTGAGCTCGGCTTATGTCCCCCCCCCTCCGAGTGAGGCCAGCTTTAGTCCCCTCCTGAGAGAGCTTTGCTTTTGACCCCTCCTGAGTGAGCTGGGCATTAGTCCCCTCCTGATTGAGCTCGGCTTTAGTCCCCTCCTGTGTGAGCTCGGCTTTAGTGCTCTCCCTGAGTGAGCTCAGCTTTAGTCCCCTCCTGATTGAGCTCGGCTTAACCCCTCCTGAGTGAGCTTTTGCTTTGGACCCCCCTGATTGAGTTAGGCTTTGTCCCTCTTGAGTGAGCCTCGGCTTTGGTCACCTCCTGAGCACAGCTTTAGTCCCTCCTGATTGAGCTCGGCTTTGTCCACCCCTGAGTGAGCTCAGCTTTAGTCCCTCCTGAGTGAGCTCGGCTTAAGACTCCTCCTGAGTGAGCTTGGCTTTAGGACCCCCCCCTGAGTGTGCTTTCGGCTTTAGTCCCCTCCTGAGTGAGCTCGGCTTTAGTGTCCTCCTGATTGATGCTCAGCTTTAGACCTTTGCTGAATAAGCTCAGCTTGAGTCCCCTCCTGAGAGAGCTCGGCTTTAGTCCCATCTTTTGTCACCTCGGCTTTATTCTCTTCCTGATTGAGCTCGGCTTTGTCCCCCCCCGAGTGAGCACAGCTTTAGTCCCCTCCTGAGTGAGCTCGGCTTTTGTCCCCCCCCCGAGTGAGCACAGCTTTAGGCCCCTCCTGAGTGAGCTCGGCTTTTGTCCCCCCAAGTGAGCACAGCTTTAGGCCCCTCCTGAGTGAGCTCGGCTTTAGGCCTCTCTTGAGAGACCTCTGCTTTAGACTACTCCCGAGTGAGCTGGGCTTTAGTGCCCTTCAGAGTGAGCTCGGTTTTATTCCCTTCTTGAGTGAAGCTCAGCTTTAGACCCCTCCTGAATGAGCTCGTCTTTTGACCCCTCCTGAGTGATATCGGCTTTAGTCTTCTTCATGAGTGAGCTCGGTTTTAGTCCCTTCCTCAGTGAGCTCGGCTTTAGACCCTTCCTGAGTGAGCTCGGCTTTAGACCCTTCCTGAGTGAGCACGGCTTTAGACCCCTCCTGAGTAAGCTTGGCTTTGTCCCGCCCTGAGTGAGCACAGCTTTAGTCCCCTCCTGAGAGAGCTCTGCTTTTGACCCCTCCTGAGTGAGCTGGGCATTTGTCCCCTCCTGATTGAGCTCGGCTTTAGTCCCGACCTGTGTGAGCTCGGCTTTAGTGCTCTCCTGAGTGAGCTCGGCTTTAGACCCCTCCTGAGTGAGCTTGGCTTTAAACCCCCCTGATTGAGTTCGGCTTTTGTCCCCTCTTGAGTGAGCTCGGCTTTCGTCACCTCCTGAGTGAGCTCGGTTTTAGACCCCTCCTGAGCGAGCACAGCTTTAGTCCCCTCCTGATTGAGCTCGTCTTTGTCCCCCACGAGTGAGCGCAGCTTTTGTCCCTTCCTGAGTGAGCTCGGCTGTAGTCCCCTCTTGAGTGAGCTCGTCTTTAGTCCCCTCTTGATTGAGCTCGGGTTTAGTCCCTTTTTGAGAGAGCTCGGCTTTAGTCCTCTCTTCAGTGAAGCTCAGCTTTAGACATCTACTGAATGTGCTCGGCTTTAGTCCCCTCCTTTGTGACCTCGGCTTTAGTCACCCCCTCAGTGAGCACAGCTTTAGACCCCTCCTGAGTGAGCTCAGCTTTTGCCCCCCCCCGAGTGAGCACAACTTTAATCCCCTCTTGAGTGAGCTCGGCTTTAGACCTCTCCTGAGAGAGCTCGGCTTTAGTCCTCTCCTGAGGAGAACTCTGCTTATGTCCCTCCTGAGAGGAGCTGGACTTGTAGTCCCCTCTTGTGTGAGCTCGGCTTTAGGCCCCTCTTGAGTGAGCTGCGTCTTTGTCCTCTCCCTGAGTGAAGCTCAGCTTTAGACATCTCTTGAATGAGCTCGGCTTTAGTCCCCCCCCCTGAGTGACCTCCTCGGCTTTAGTCCCCCCCCTGAGTGAGTTCGGCTTTTAGTCCCCTCGGTGAGCACAGCTTTTCTCCCCCCTGAGTGAGCTCGGCTTTGGACCCTCCTGAGGAGCTGGGCTTTAGTCCCCCTCCTGAGTGAGCTTGGCTTAGTCCCCTCCTTAGTGAGCTCAGCTTTCGTCCCCTCCTGAGTGAAGCTCAGCTTTAGACCTCTCCTGAATGAGCTCAGCTTTAGTCCCCTCCTGAGAGAGCTCGGCTTTTTAGTCCCCTCCTGATAGAGCTCGGCTTTGTCCCCCTTGAGTGAGCTCGGCTTTGGGACATCTCCTGAGTGAGCTCGGCTGTGGCCTTTCTCCTGAGAGTGCTCGGCTTAAGTCCTCTCCCCTGAGAACTCGGTTTTAGTTCCTCCTGAGAGCTCTGCTGTAGTCCCCTCTTGAGTGAGTTCATGCGTTAGTCTCCTCCTGAGTGAAGCTCAGCTTTAGACCTCTTCTGAGCGAGCTAGGCTTTAGTCCCCTCTTGAGCGTGCCCGGCTTTTGTCCCCTCCTGAGTAAAGCTCAGTTTTACACATCTCCTGAATGAGCCTCGGCTATAGTCCTGTAGAATCTGGAAATATAAGTGACAAATGGCTGATAAGCTCAGTCCAGAGCCATGCCAGATAGCAATGAAACTTTTGTGGACTTCCAGGAGGTGGCAATGGTCTCACCACGGGGGGGGTTGTTGCAGGGCTCTGACTGACACAATGCCCCTGTGCGAGTCATATTACTTGGCCTAAGTCTTAAAATTAAAGTCCAGTTATATTAATCTGTTTCAAATAATCTAAACCTCTGGGAAGTGCATAATGTGCTTATATATTCAATATTCTGGAAAGAAATCACTTCTGGACTTATAAACCCAATTTACCTATTTATTAATTAATCTTAAGACTTTTTCATGACAACTGCATCATATTAGTACATATTCATATCATGTTTGGTCTTGTTATTGTCAGGGGAATCTAAGGAGTTGAATGGGGTATGTTTCATTCCCATTGAAATTATGGTTCATTCCTTTTGGGAAACTCCTGAGAATTTGGTCAGAATACTCTCTGGTAATCACCCTATTCTCCTCTCTCTGCTGAAGTGTTTTATTACATCCTCCCAATGGTGGAAACCCAAAACCGGATTCCCCCCCCCTTCCAGGTGTTTATATGGCCATGCCGCATGGATCAAAGCGTGATTTGGCTTAAAGCAAAAGAGAAACAATCCATTCTGGGAAGATGGTATCCGATCTGTCCTCGCGTCACGTAAGTGAGTAGCCATTTTCTATGCGTATGTAGCCAATCTATATAGTCGGGGAAGATGGTATCCGATCTCTCGCTGCTAATAAATCGTGAGTTAAACTCTCTAGCTATGGCGGATCGTCCCTGATTTCGCACTCACCCAACTCTCTGTGTGTAGCTGTCGCCAGGTATGACTTTTACATTGGTCTAAATTGTGGTAACTGATATTTGGTCTGTTGGTTTAAGCTCTTGCCTCTTACCTGGTGAATAAATTATTGTTATTCCTTTAAATTTATGCGTAGTCTCTGTGACTCTTAATCCTTTTTATTCTGTCTGGCCGCTGCGTTGCGGCGGATACCTAGGGGTATAATCCCGACCCAGGCAATGCGACTGGCCAGCTGCCTGTTCTGGAGATTGGTTTTATTAAGTTGGAGAGACAACCGCATCTACACCCATAAAGGGTTTATGTATTGCCGGTTCTGGGATTTTTTGCCTAAAGGAAACCCATGGACGAAAAGTCGGTTATCTGTTAAAAAATTCCCTGAAGGAACCCATGGGCGTGCATAGATCTGGGTTCTCTATATTCAAGCCAAAAGATGCTGTTGCAGTGATGGCTGACTTTCAACCTCTAATCTAATCAATCTTGAACCTAGGATCATTAACAGTACTAAAAACCCGGGAGGCGCATGTTAGCGACAGCGATAGTCTCCTAAGAGTTCGAGGGTGTAGTCGCCGAGACCCACGCAGTTTCTCTTGATTATGGATTCTAATTCTAATTCTACTTGAGTCAGATGTTAAACGAGGGTATAACTAAATTCATTATTATAAATTTGTTATGGAGTCAGATTAATTGTAACGTTGTGCTTTTTGTGTGCACCGTCTTCTCGAACGGAGAAAATATATCCATTTCATTGTGATTCGCACCAGCCAGGACGTCGCACGTGCTAATACTAGGAATCCACACATAAACCTTCAACCCGGCTCTTCCTTCCTTGGTCGAGCTGCGTGGGTCTTACAGTCCCTTCTGAGTGAGGCACAGCTTTATTCCCCTCCTGAGTGAGCTGGGCTTTAGTCCCCTCCTGAGTGAGCTGGGCTTTAGTCCCTCCTGAGTGAGCTGGGCTTTAGTCCCTCCTGAGGAGCTGGCTTTTAGTCCCCCCTCCTGTGTGAGCTCGGCTTAAGACCCTCCTGAGTGAGCTTGGCTTTAGATCCCTGAGTGAGCTGGCTTTAGTCCCCTCTTGAGGAGCTAGGCTTTGCCACTTCCTGAGTGAGCTCGGTTTTAGACCCCTCCTGAGTGAGCACAGCTTTAGTCCCCTCCTGATTGAGCTCGGCTTTTTCCCCCCCTGAGTTAGCACCAGCTTTAGTCCCCTTTAGTGAGCTTGGCTTAGTCCCTTCCTGGAGTGGAGCTTGGCTTAGTCCCCCGAGTGACACAACTTTAGTCCCCTTGAGTGAGCTCGGCTTTGGGACCTCTCCTGAGTGAGGCTCGGCTTTAGTCCTCTCCTGAGAGAGCTCGGCTTGAGTCCTCTCCTGAGAGAACTCTGCTTTAGTCCCCTCATGAAAGAGCCGGACTGTAGTCCCCTCTTGAGTGAGCTTGGCTTTAGTCCCTTCCTGAGTGAGCTTGGCTTTAGTCCCCCCCGAGTGAGCACAGCTTTAGTCCCCTCCTGAGTGAGCTGGGCTTTAGTCCCCCCCTTAGTGAGCACAGCTTTAGTCCCCCTCCTGAGTGAGTTAGGCTTTAGTCCCCCCCCCCCGAGTGAGCACATCTTTTGGCCCCTCCTGAGTGTGCTCGGCTTTAGACCTCTCTTGAGAGACCTCTGCTTTCACCCCCTGAGTGAGCTCAGCTTTAGTCCCTCCTCAGAGAACTCGGCTTTAGTCCCCTCCTGACTGAGCTCAGCTTAGGTCCCCACCTGAGTGAAGCCCAGCTTAAGACCACTCCTGCGAAAGCTCAGATTTACCCCTCTCCTGAGAGTACTCTGCTTTAGTCACCTCCTGAGTGAGCTCGGTTTTAGTCCCCTCCTGAGTGAAGCTCAGCTTTAGACCTCTTCTGGATGCACTCGGCCTTAGTCCCTTTTTGAGTGAGCTCGGCTTTAGTCCCCTCCTGAGTGAGCTCGGCTTTTAACCCCCCTGAATGAGCTTGGCTTTAGACCCCTCCTGAGTGAGCTCGGCTTTAGACACCTGCTTAGTGAAGCTCAGCTTTAGTCCCCCCCTGAAAGTGCTCTGCTTCAGACCCCTCCTGAGTGAGCTGGGCTTAAGTCCCCTCCTGATTGCGCTCGGCTTTAGTCCCCTCCTGAGTGAGCTTGGCTTAAGTCCCCTCCTGATTGAGCTCGTTTTTAGACCGCTCCTAAGTGAGCACAGCTTTAGTCCCCTCCTGAGATAGCTCGGCCTTGTCCCCCCCGAGTGTGCAGAGCTTTATTCCCCTCCTGAGTGAGCTCCCCTTTTGACCGCTTCTGAGAGGGCTCGGCTTTAGTCCCCTCCTGAGGGAGCTCGGCTTTTCACCCCTCCTGTGTGGCCTCGGCTTTAGATCCCTCCTGAGAGAGTTCGGCTTTAGACACCTCATGAGAGAGCTCGGCTTTAGTCCTCCCCGAGTGAGCTCGGCTTTTGTCCCCTCCTGATTGAATCTAAGCTTTAGACCTCTCCTGAGTGAGCTCAGCTTTAGTCCTCTTCTGAGAGAGCTTGGATTTAGTGCTTTCCTGAGAGAGCTCGGCATTAGTCCCCTCCTCTCACAGCTCTGATTTAGTCCTCTCCTGAGAGCCCTCGGCTTTAGTCCCCTCCTGACTGAGCTCGGCTTAAGTCCCCTCCTGAGTGAGCTCGGTTTTAGAGCCCTCCTGAGTGAGCTTGGCTTTAGACATCTGCTGAGTGAAGCTCAACTTTAGTCCCCCCCTGAGTGAGCTCTGCTTCAGACCCCTCCTGAGTGAGCTAGGCTTAAGTCCCCTCCTGATTGAGCTCGGCTTTAGACATCTGCTGAGTGAAGCTCAGCTTTAGTCCTCCCCTGAGAGAGCTCTGCTTCAGACCCCTCCTGAGTGAGCTGGGCTTAAGTCCCCTCCTGAGTGAGCTTGGCTTTAGTCCCCTCCTGATTGAAGCTCGGCTTTAGACGTCTCCTGAATGAGCTCGGCTTGAGTTTCTTCCTGACAGAGCTCGGCTTTATTCCCCTCTTGAGTGAGCAGGGCTTTCGTCACCTCCTGAGTGAGCTTGGTTTTAGACCCCTCCTGAGTGAGCACAGCTTTATTCCCCTCCTGATTGACCTCGGCTTTGTCCCCCCCTGAGTGGGCACAGCTTTAGGCCCCTCCTGAGTGACCTCTGCTTTAGACTCCTCCTGAGTGAGCTCGGCTTTAGTCCCGTTCAGAGTGAGCTCGGCTTTATTCCCCTCTTGAGTGAAGCTCAGATTTAGAGCCCTCCTGAGTGAGCTCGTCTTTAGACCCCTCCTGAGTGAGCTCGGCTTTTGTCTCTTCCTGAGTGAGCTGGGCTTTAGTCCCGTTCTGAGTGAGCTTGGCTTTATTCCCCGCTTGAGTGAAGCTCAGATTTAGACCCCTCCTGAGTGAGCTCGGCTTTAGTCCCCTCCTGAGTGAGCTCGGCGATGTCCCCCCTGATTGAGCTCGGCTATACACCCCTCCTGAGTGACCTCGGCTTTAGAGCCCTCCTGAGAGAGTTTGGCTTTAGACAGCTCCTGAGAGAGCTCGGCTTTAGTCCTCTCTTGAGTGTGCTCAGCTTTAGTCCTCTCCTGAGAGTGCTCGGCTTTTGTCCTCTCCTGTGAGAGCTCGGCATTAGTCACTTCCTCTGAGAGCTCGAAATTAGTACTCTCCTGAGAGCGCTCAGCTTTATTCCCCTCTTGAGTGATTTCGGCTTTAGTCCCCTCCTGAGTGAGGCTCAGCTTCAGTCCCCCCCCGGTGAGCATAGATTTAGTCCCAGCCAGAGTGAGCTCGGCTTTTTGAACTCTCCTGAAGAGAGCTCTGCTTCGACCCCTCCTGAGGTGGGCTGGGTTTTGGAGCCCTCCTGATTGAGCCTGGCTTTAGAACCCGCTGATCCAGGTTTAAGCTTAAGACCCCTCCTGGAGGAGTTCGGCTTTAGACCTCTCCTGATTGAGCTTGGCTTTAGACCCCTCCTGAATGAGCTCGGCTTTACTCCCCTCTTGAGTGAGCCAGGCTTTTGTCCCCTCCTAATTGAGCTCTACTTCACTCCTCTCTTGAGTGAGTTCGGCTTTAAACCCCTCCTGAGTGAGCTCGGCTTTAGACCCCTACTTAATGAGCTCGGATTTAGACCCCTCCTGAGTTAGATCGGCTTTAGAGACCTCCTGAGTGAGCTCGGCTTTAGTCCCCTCCTTAGTGAGCTCGGGTTTTAACCTCTCTTGAGTGAGCTCGGCTTTAGACCCCTCCTGAGTTAGCCTGGCTTTTGACCCCACTGAGTAATTTTAGCTTCAGACCCCTCCTGAGTGAGCTCGGCTTTTGACCCCTCCTGAGTGAGCTCAGTTTTAGACCCTTCCTGATTGGGCTTGGCTTAAGACCCCTCCAGATTGAATCTCTTGTTTAGACCCCTCCTGAGTGATCTCGGTTTTATTCCCCTACTGAGAGAGCTCGGCTTTAGTCACCTCTTGAGGCGTTAGAACCCTGCTGAGTGAGCTCTGCTTTCAACCCCCGAGTGAGCTCTGCTTTAGTCCCCTCCTGAGCGAACTCTGCTTAAGATCCTTCCTGAGTGAGCTCGGCTTTAGTCCCCTCCTGCCTGAGCTCAGCTTAGGTCCCCTCCTGAGTGAAGCCCAGCTTAATACCATTCCTGCGAAAGCTCGGAGTGGTCTCCTGAGTGGTCTCGGCTTTAGTCTTCTCCTGAGAGAGCTGGCCTTTAGTCCCCCCATGTGTGAGCTGGGTTTTAGTCCCCTCCTGAGTGAAGCTCAGCTTTAGACCTCTTCTGGATGCGTTCGGCCTTGGTCCCTTTTTGAGTGAGCTCCAGCTTTTTGGTCCCTCCTGAGTGAGGCTGGGCACGGACCCCCTGAGTGAGCTTGGCTTTTTACCCCTCCTGAGTGAGCTCGGCTTTAGACACTTGCTGAGTGAAGCTCAGCTTTAGTCCCCCCCTGAAAGAGCTCTGCTTCAGACCCCTCCTGAGTGAGCTGGGCTTGTCCCCTCCTGATTGCGCCGGCTTTAGTCTTTTCCCTGAGTGAGGCTTGGCTTAAGTCCCCTCCTGATTGAGCTCGTTTATAGACCCCTCCTGAGTGAGCACAGCTTTAGTCCCTTCCTGAGATAGCTCGGCCTTGTCCCCCCCTGATTGTGCACAGCTTTATTCCCCTCCTGATGAGCTCCCCTTTTGACCGCTTCTGAGAGGGCTCGGCTTTAGTCCCCCCCGAGTGAGCTCGGCTTTAGTCCCCTCCTGATTTAATCTCAGCTTTAGACCTCTCCTGAGTGAGCTCAGTTTTAGTCCTCTCCTGAGAGAGCTCGGCATTAGTCCCCTCCTCTCACAGCTCTGATTTAGTCCTCTCCTGAGTGAAGTTCAGCTTTAGTCCCCCCCTTAGTGAGCATAGATTTAGTCACCTCCTGACTGAGCTCGGCTTAAGTCCCCTCCTGAGTGAGCTCGGTTTTAGAGCGCTCCTGAGTGAGCTTGGCTTTGGACATTTGCTGAGTGAAGCTCAACTTTAGTCCCCCCCTGAGAGAGCTCTGCTTCCGACCCCTCCTGAGTGAGCTAGGCTTAAGTCCCCTCCTGATTGAGCTCGGACTTAGACATCTGCTGAGTGAAGCTCAGCTTTTGTCCCCCCCTGAGAGAGCTCTGCTTCAGACCCCTCCTGAGTGAGCTGGGCTTAAGTCCCCTCTTGAGTGAGCTTGGCTTTAGTCCCCTCCTGATTGAGCTCGGCTTTGTCCCCCAAGAGGCGCATAGCTTTGGGCTCCCCTTGAGTGAGCTCGGCTTTTTACCTCTTGAGAGACCTCTGCTTTAGACTCCTCCTGAGTGAGCTGGGCTTTAGTCCCGTTCAGAGTGAGCTCGGGCTTTTTATTCCCCCCTCTTGGAGTGAAGCTCAGATTTAGACCCCTCCTGATTGAGCTCGTCTTTAGACCCCTCCTGATTGAGCTCGGCTTTGTCCCCCCCGATTGAACTCGGCTGTACACCCCTCCTGAGTGACCTCGGCTTTGGACACCTCCTGAGAGAGCTCGGCTTTAGTCCTCTCCTGAGAGAGCTCGGCTTTTGTCCCTTCCTCTGAGAGCTCAAATTTAGTCCTCTCCCTGAGAGCTCGCTTTATTCCCCCTTTTGAGTGATTTGGCTGTAGTCCCCTCCTGAGTGAGGCTCAGCTTCAGTTCCCCCCCGCCTAGTGAGCATAGATTTAGTCCCCTCTTGATTGAGCTCGGCTTTTTGAACTCTCCTGAGAGAGCTCTGCTTTCGACCCCTCCTGAGTGAGCTCGGCTTTGGACCCTCCTGAGTGAGCCTGGCTTCCGAACCCTGCTGAGCAAGTTTGGCTTAAGACCCCTCCTGAGTGAGCACGGCTTTGGGCTCCTCCTGGGTGAGCTCGGCTTTGGACCCCTCCTGATTGAGCTTGGCTTCAGACCCCTCCTGAATGAGCTCGGCTTTTACCCCTCTTGAGTGAGCCAGGCTTTGTCCCATCCCCTACCTGAGCTCTACTTTACCCTCTTGAGTGAGTTCGGCTTTTAACCCCTCCTTAGTGAGCTCGGCTTTAGACCCCTCCTTAATGAGCTCGGATTTAGACCCTTCCTGAGTTAGATCGGCTTTAGAGCCCTCCTGAGTGAGCTCGGCTTTAGTCCCCTACTTAGTGAGCTCGGGTTTTAACCTCTCTTGAGTGAGCTCGGCTTTACACCCCTCCTGAGTTAGCCTGGCTTTTGACCCCACTGATTAATTTTAGCTTTAGACCCCTCCTGATTGAGCTTGGCTTAAGACCCCTCCTGATTGAATCTCTTGTTTAGACCCCTCCTGTGTGATCTCGGTTTTATTCCCCTACTGAGAGAACTCGGCTTTAGTCACCTCTTAGGTGAGCTCGGCTTTAGTCCATACCTGATTGAGCTCAACTTTATTGCTTTCCTGATTGAGCTCGGCTCAGTCCCTCCTGACTGAGCTGCGTCTTTAGTCCCCTCCTGAGTGAAGCCCAACTTTTAGGACCTCTCCTGAGCTCTGGCACAGTCACCTCCTGATCGAGCTGTGCTTTAGTCCTTCCTGAGTGAGCTCGGCTTTATCCCTCCTGAGTGAAGCTCAGCTTTGACCCTCTCCCTGGAGTGAGCTGGGCTTTAGTCCCTTTCTTGAGTGAGCTCGGCTTTTTTCCCCCTCCTGAGTGTAGCTCAGCTGTAGACCTCTCCTGAGGAGCCCGGCTTTTTCCCTCCTGACTATGCTCGGCTTTAGTCCCTCCTGAGTGAAGCTCAGCTTTAGAGCTCTCCTGAGTGAGCTCAGCATTAGACCTCCCTGAATGAGCTCGGCATTAGTCCCCTCTTGAGTGAGCTCGGATTTGTCCCTCTGAGTGAGCTCGGTTTTAATCCCCCCTGAGTCAGCAGGCTTTGTCCCTCCTGAGTGAGGCTGGCATTAGACCCCTTCTGGAGTGAGCTCAGCTTTATTCCCCCTTTTTGAGAACCCGGCTTAAGATCCCTCCTGAGTGACCTTGGCTTTAGAGCCCTTCTGAGTGAGCTCTGCTTTGGACCCTTCTGGTGAGCTCAGCTTTATTCCCCTCTTTTAGAGAACCCGGCTTAAGATCCCTCTGGTGTGAGCTTGGCTTTAGACCCCCCCTGCATGAAACCTCGGCTTTAGACCCTCCCTTACTGAGCTCTGCTTTTGTCCTTTCCTCAGAGCTCCTTTAGTCCCCTCCTGAGTGAGCTTGGCTTTGACCCCCCTGACTGAGGCTGGGCTTAGACCCCCTGTGAGCTCGTCTTAGATCCCTCCTGAGTGACCTCAGCTTTAGACGCCTCCTGAGTGCGCTTGGTTTTAGTCCCTCCTTAGTCAATCTCAGCTTTAGTCCCCCCATGGTGAGCATAGATTTAGTACTCTCCTGGAGTGAGCTCGGCTTTAGTCCTTCATGTGAGAGCTGGATTTTCTCCACTCTAGAGTGAGCTCGCTTTAAGTCCCATTCTGAGTGAGCGCCTGTTTTAGACCCTCCTGAGTGAGCACAGCTTTAATCCCCTCCTCAGTGAGCTCCTTTTGACTGTTCCTGAGGAGGGCTCGGCTTTGAGTCCCCTCCTAGGGAGCTCGGCTTTCACCCTCCTGAGTGACCCGGCTTTAGGCCCTCCTGAGAGAGTTCGGCTTTGACACCTCCATGAGAGGCTCTGCATTAGTTCTCCCCTGAGTGAGCTCGGCTTTAGTCCCCTCCTGATTGAATCTCAGCTTTAGGCCCTCCTGAGTGAGGAGCACAGCTTTAGTCTTTTTCTTGAGGAGAGCTCGGCATTAGTCCCCCTGAGTGAGCACAGCTTTAGTTCTCTCCTGAGTGAGCTCGGTTTTAATCCCCCCTGAGTCAGCAGAGCTTTAGTCCCCTCCTGAGTGAGCTCGGCATTAGACCCCTTCTGAGTGAGCTCAGCTTTATTCCCCTCTTTAGAGAACCCGCTTAAGATCCTCCTGAGTGACCTTGGCTTTAGACCCCTTCTGAGTGAGCTCTGCTTTGGGCCCTTCTGAGGAGCTCAGCTTTATTCCCCTCTTTAGAGAACCCGGCTTAAGATCCCTCCTGAGTGAGCTTGGCTGTAGACCCCCTGCATGAACCTCGGCTTTAGATCCTCCCACTGAGCTCTGCTTTTGTCCTTTCCTCAGAGAGCTCGCCTTTTAGTCCCTCCTGAGTGAGCTTGGCGACCCCCTGACTGAGCTCGGCTTTGGAGACCCCTGCGTGAGCTCGTCTTAGATCCCCTGAGTGACCTCAGCTTTAGGCGCCTCCTGAGTGCGCTTTGGTTTTAGTCCTCCTTAGTCAATCTCAGCTTTAGTCTCCCCATGAGTGAGCATAGATTTAGTACTCTCCTGAGTGAGCTCGGCTTTAGTCCCTTCATGTGAGAGCTCGGATTTTCTCCACTCTAGAGTGAGCTCGGCAAGTCCCATTCTGAGTGAGCTCGGTTTTGAGACCCTCCTGAGTGAGCACAGCTTTAATCCCTCCTCAGTGAGCTCCCCTTTTGACTGTTCCTGAGAGGGCTCGGCTTTAGTCCCCTCCTAAGGGAGCTCGGCTTTTCACCCCTCCTGAGTGACCTCGGCTTTAGAGCCCTCCTGAGAGAGTTCGGCTTTAGACACCTCATGAGAGAGCTCTGCTTTAGTTCTCCCCTGAGTGAGCTCGGCTTTAGTCCCCTCCTGATTGAATCTCAGCTTTAGACCCCTCCTGAGTGAGCACAGCTTTAGTCTTTTCTTGAGTGAGCTCGGCATTAGTCCCCCCCTGAGTGAGCACAGCTTTAGTTCTCTCCTGAGTGAGCTCAGGTTTAGTCCCCCGAGTGAGCGCTGTTTCAGGCCCTCCCTGAGTGAGCTTGGCTTTAGACCTCTCTTTATAGACCTCTGCTTTAGACTCCTCTTGACTTATCTGGGCTTTTGTCCCCTTCTGTGTGAGCTCGGTATATTCCCCTCTTGAGTGAGCTCGGCTTTAGTCTCTTCCTGAGTGAGCTCGGCTTTAGACACCTCATGAGAGAGCTCGGCTTTGTCCCCCCCGAGTGAGCTCGGCTTTAGTCCCCCCCTGATTGAATCTCAGCTTTAGACCTCTCCTGAGTGTGCTCAGCTTTAGTCCTCTACCGAGAGAGCTCGGCATTAGTCCTCTCCTCTCACAGCTCTGATTTAGTCCTCTCCTGAGAGCGCTCGGCTTTAGTCCCCTCTTGAGTGAGCTCGGCTTTAGTCCCCTCCTGAGTGAGCTCGGTTTTAGAGCGCTCCTGAGTGAGCTTGGCTTTAGACATCTGCTGAGTGAAGCTCAACTTTAGTCCCCCCCTGAGAGAGCTCTGCTTCAGACCCCTCCTGAGTGAGCTAGGCTTAAGTCCCCTCCTGATTGAGCTCGGCTTTAGACATCTGCTGAGTGAAGCTCAGCTTTAGTCCCCCCCTGAGAGAGCTCTGCTTCAGACCCCTCCTGAGTGAGCTGGGCTTAAGTCCCCTCCTGAGTGAGCTTGGCTTTAGTCCCTTCCTGATTGAGCTCGGCTTTGTCCCCCCCTGAGTGAGCACCGCTTTGTGCCCCCCCTGAGTGAGCTCAGCTTTTTACCTCTTGAGAGACCTCTGCTTTAGACTCCTCCTGAGTGAGCTGGGCTTTAGTCCCGTTCAGAATGAGCTCGGCTTTATTCCCCTCTTGAGTGAAGCTCAGATTTAGACCCCTCCTGAGCGAGCTCGTCTTTAGACCCCTCCTGATTGAGCTCAGCTTTAGTCTCCTCCTGAGTGAGCTGGGCTTTAGTCCCGTTCTGAGTGAGCTCGGCTTTATTCCCCTCTTGAGTGAAGCTCAGATTTAGACCCCTCCTGAGCGAGCTCGGCTTTAGTCCCCCCCGATTGAGCTCGGCTGTACACCCCTCCTGAGTGACCTCGGCTTTAGAGCCCTCCTGAGAGAGTTTGGCTTTAGACACCTCCTGAGAGAGGTCGGCTTTAGTCCTCTCCTGAGTGTGCTCTGCTTTAGTCCTCTCCTGAGAGAGCTCGGCTTTAGTCCTTTCCTCTGAGAGCTCAAATTTAGTCCTCTCCTTAGAGCACTCGGCTTTATTCCCCTTTTGAGTGATTTCGGCTGTAGTCACCTCCTGAGTGAGGCTCAGCTTCAGTCCCCCCCCGAAAGTGAGCATAGATTTAGTCCCCCTCTTGATTGAGCTCGGCTTTTGAACTCTCCTGAACGTGCTCTGCTTTCGACCCCTCCTGAGTGAGCTCGGCTTTAGACCCCTCCTGATTGAGCCAGGCTTTCGAACCCGCTGAGCAAGTTTAGCTTTAGACCCCTCCTGAGTGAGCACGGCTTTAGGCTCCTCCTGAGTGAGCTCGGCTTTAGACCCCTCCTGATTGAGCTTGGCTTCAGACCCCTCCTGAATGAGCTCGGCTTTACTCCCCTCTTGAGTGAGCCAGGCTTTAGTCCCCTCCTAATTGAGCTCTACTTTACTCCCCTTTTGAGTGAGTTCGGCTTTAAACCCCTCCTTAGTGAGCTCGGCTTTAGACCCCTCCTTAATGAGCTCGGATTTAGACCCCTCCTGAGTTAAATCGGCTTTAGAGCCCTCCTGAGTGAGCTCGGCTTTCGTCCCCTACTTAGTGAGCTTGGGTTTTAACCTCTCTTGAGTGAGCTCGGCTTTACACCCCTCCTGAGTTAGCCTGGCTTTTGACCCCACTGAGTAATTTTAGCTTCAGACCCCTCCTGAGTGAGCTCGGCTTTTGACCCCTCCTGAGTGAGCTCAGTTTTAGACCCCTCCTGATTGAGCTTTGCTTAAGACCCCTCCTGATTGAATCTCTTGTTTAGACCCCTCCTGAGTGATCTCGGTTTTATTCCCCTACTGAGAGAACTCGGCTTTAGTCACCTCTTAGGTGAGCTCGGCTTTAGTCCATACCTGATTGAGCTCAACTTTATTGTTTTCCTGATTGAGCTCGGCTTCAGTCCCCTCTTGACTGAGCTCGGCTTTAGTCCCCTCCTGAGTGAAGCCCAACTTTAGACCTCTTCTGCGAGAGCTCTGCTTTAGTCACCTCCTGATCGAGCTGTGCTTTATTCCCTTCCTGAGTGAGCTCGGCTTTAGTCCCCTCCTGAGTGAAGCTCAGCTTTAGACCTCTCCTGAGTGAGCTGGGCTTTAGTCCCTTCTTGAGTGAGCTCGGCTTTAGTCCCCTCCTGAGTGAAGCTCAGCTGTAGACCTCTCCTGAGTGAGCCCGGCTTTTTTCCCCTCCTGACTATGCTCGGCTTTAGTCCCCTCCTGAGTGAAGCTCAGCTTTAGAGCTCTCCTGAGTGAGCTCAGCATTAGACCTCTCCTGAATGAGCTCGGCATTAGTCCCCTCTTGAGTGAGCCCGGATTTTGTCCCCTCCTGAGTGAGCTCGGTTTTAGTCCCCCCCCTGAGTCAGCAGAGCTTTAGTCGCCTCCTGAGTGAGCTCGGCATTAGACCCCCGCTGAGTGAGCTCAGCTTTAGACCCCTTCTGAGTGAGCTCAGCTTTATTCCCCTCTTTATAGAACCCGGCTTAAGATCCCTCCTGAGTGAGCTTGGCTTTAGACCGTCCTGCATGAACCTCGGCTTTAGACCCCTCCTTACTGAGCTCGGCTTTTGTCCTTTCCTCAGAGAGTTCGGCTTTAGTCCCCTCCTGAGTGAGCTTGGCTTTTAACCCCCCTGACTGAGCTCGGCTTTAGACCCCCCTGAGTGAGCTCTGCTTAGATCCCACCTGAGTGAGCTCGGATTTAGTCCCCTCGTTACTTACCTTGGCTTTAGTACCCTCCTGAGTGGCCTCAGCTTTAGACGCCTCCTGAGTGCGCTTGGTTTTAGTCCCCTGCATAGTCAATCTCAGCTTTAGTCCCCCCATGTGTGAGCCTAGATTTAGTACTCTCCTGAGTGAGCTCGGCTTTAGTCCCTTCATGTGAGAGCTCGGATTTTCTCCACTCTGGAGTGAGCTCGGCTTAAGTCCCATTCCGAGTGAGCTCGGTTTTAGACCCCTCCTGAGTGAGCACAGCTTTCGTCCCCTCCTCAGTGAGCTCCCCTTTTGACTGCTCCTGAGAGGGCTCTGCTTTAGTCCCCTCCTGAGGGAGCTCGGCTTTTCACCCCTCCTGAGTGACCTCGGCTTTAGAGCCCTCCTGAGAGAGTTCGGCTTTAGACACCTCTTGAGAGAGCTCTGCTTTAGTCCTCCCCTGAGTGAGCTCGGCTTTAGTCCCCTCCTGATTGAATCTCAGCTTTAGACCCCTCCTGAGTGAGCTCGGCATTAGTCCCCCCCTGAGTGAGCACAGCTTTAGTTCCCTCCTGAGTGAGCTCAGGTTTAGTCCCCCCCCCCCCCGAGTGAGCACTGCTTAAGGCCCTTCCTGAGTGAGCTTGGCTTTAGACCTCTCTTTAGAGACCTCTGCTTTAGACTCCTCTTGACTTATCTGGGCTTTTGTCCCCTTCTGTGTGAGCTCGACTTTATTCCCCTCTTGAGTGAGCTCGGCTTTAGTCTCCTCCTGAGTGAGCTCGGCTTTAGTCTCCTCCTGAGTGATCTCGGATTTGTCCCCCCCTGAGTGAGCACAGCTTTCTTCCCCTTCTTGAGTGAGCTCGGCTTTAGTCTCCTCCTGAGTGAACTCGGCTTTAGTCTCCTCCTGAGTGAGCTCGGCTTTGTCCCCCCCTGAGTGAGCACAGCTTTCTTCCCCTTCCTGAGTGAGCTCGGCTTTAGTCCTCCCCTGAGCGAGCACAGCTTTATTCCCCTCCTCAGTTCGCTCGGATTTAGACCTCTCCTGAGAGAGCTGGGCTTTAGTCCCCTCCTGAGTGAAGCTCAGCTTTATACCTCTTCTGAATGCGCTCGGCCTTAGTCCCTTCCTGAGAGAGCTCGGCTTTAGTCCCCTCTTGAGTGAGCTCGGCTTTAGTCCCCTCTTGAGTGAGCTCGGCTTTAGACCCCTCCTGAGTGAGCTCGGCTTTTTCCCCCCCGATTGAGCTCGGCTGTACACCCCTCCTGAGAGAGTTCGGCTTTAGACTCCTCCTGAGAGAGCTCGGCTTTAGTCCTTTCCTGAGTGAGCTCGGCTTCAGCTCCCTCACTAGTGAGCTCAGCTTTTTTCCCCTCCTCAGTGAAGCTCAGCTTTAGACCTCTCTTGAGTGAGCTTGGCTTTTGTCCCCTCATGAGTGAGCTCAGCATTAGTGCTCTCCTGAATTAGCTCGGCTTCAGTCCCCTCCTGAGTGAAGCTCAACTTTAGACCCTTCCTGAGTTAGCTCCGCGTTAGACCCCCCTGAGTGAGCTCGGCTTTAGTCACCTCCTGAGTGAGCTCGGTTTTAGACCCCTCCTGAGTGAGCACAGCTTTATTCCCCTTCTGAATGAGCTCGGCTTTTGACTGTTTGAGAGACCTCTGCTTTAAACTTCTCCTGAGTCAGCTCAGCTTTAGTCCTCTCCTTAGAGAGCTTGGATTTAGTGCTTTCCTGTTAGCTCTCGGCTTTAGTCCCCTCTTGAGTGAGCTCGGCTTTAGTCCCCTCCTGAGTGAGCTCGGTTTTCGACCCATCCTGAGTGAGCACAGCTTTAGTCCCCTCTTGAGGGTGCTCGGCATTAGTCCCCCCCTGAGTGAGCACAGCTTTAGTTCCCTCCTGAGTGAGCTCGGCTTTATTCCTCTCTTGAGTGATGCTCAGCTTTAGACCCCTCCTGAGTGAGCTCGTCTTTAGACCCCTCCTGAGTGAGCTTGGCTTTGTCCCCCCCTGAGTGAGCACAGCTTTATTCCCCTTCCTGAGTGAGCTCGGCTTTAGTCCCCCCCCAGAGCGAGTGCAGCTTTATTCCCCTCCTCAGTTTGCTCGGATTAAGACCTCTCCTGAGAGAGCTGGGCTTTATTCCCCTCCTGAGTGAAGCTCAGCTTTTTACCTCTTCTGAATGCGCTCGGCCTTAGTCCCTTCCTGAGAGAGCTCGGCTTTAGTCCTCTACTGAGTGTGCTTGGCTTTAGTCCCCTCCTGAGTGTGCTCGGCTTTAGTCCCCTCCTGAGTGAGCTGGGCTTTGTCCCCCCCGATTGAGCTCTTCTACACACCCCTCCTGAGTGACCTCGGCTTTAGAGCCTTCCTGAGAGAGCTCGGCATTAGTTCCTTCCTCTGAGAGCTCGGATTTAGTCCTCTCCTGAGAGCGCTCGGCTTTAGTCCCCTCTTGAGTGAGCTCGGCTTTTGAACTCTCCTGAGAGAGCTCTGCTTTCGACCCCTCCTGAGTGAGCTCGGCTTTTGACCCCTCCTGAGTTAGCCTGGCTTTAGAACCCGCTGAGTAAGTTTAGCTTAAAGCTGTAGTATACGATTTGAAAGTTTGATCATTATTAAAAACCTCATTTAGATGGTGGATATGGTCCTATAGTACAATCTACACAATGTGAAGTGAAAAAAAAACGTAAAAAATCCATTCACTCTAGTGGCTGCAGGGCTGCAGAGACGTTGACCAATGTAAGCCATCCGGCCGGATGGCTTACATTGGTTCACGTCTCTCTCCTACTCTCATCCAATCCCCTCGCTCTATTTGACACTCCCCAACAGCTTGCTCTGATTCCCGTGCTCCGTGTTCCGCCTTTGTCCCCGCCCCTTCCGCGTTATAAACTGCCGGCCGGCTTGTTGCTCTGGTAGAGGGGTGTGTCTGGGAGTCTCCACGGACGGCCACACGTGCTTTCGGTGGGAAGGATCAGGAGCACAGAGGGAGGAGTGTGTGGGGGCAGGCTGCTTTTTCAAATTTTTCTCAGCGTCTCAATCTTTCGCAACTGATTCTCAGATCGTATACTATAGCTTTAAGACCCCTCCTGAGTGAGCTCGGCTTTAGACCCCTCCTGATTGAGCTTTGCTTTACACCCCTCCTGAATGAGCTTGGCTTTACTCCCCCCTTGATTGAGCCAGGCTTTAGTCCCCTCCTGATTGAGCTCTACTTTACTCCCCTCTTGAGTGAGTTCGGCTTTTAACCCCTCCAGAGTGAGCTCGGCTTTAGACCCCTCCTGAATGAGCTCGGATTTAGACCCCTCCTGAGTTATATCGGCTTTAGAGCTCTCCTGAGTGAGCTCGGCTTTAGTCCCCTCCTTAGTCAGCTCGGTTTTTAACCTCTCTTGAGTGAGCTCGGCTTTAGACCCCTCCTGAGTGAGCTCGGCTTTTGACCCATCCTGAGTTAGCCTGGCTTTTGACCCCACTGAGTAATTTCAGCTTAAGACCCTCCTGAGTGAGCTCGGCTTTAGACCCCTCCTCAGTGAGCTCGGCTTTAGACCCCTCCTGATTGAGCTTGGCTTTAGACCCCTCCTGAGTGAAGCTCATGTTTAGACCCCTCCTGAGTGATCTCGGTTTTATTCCCCAACTGAGAGAGCTCGGCTTTAGTCACCTCCTGAGTGAGCTCGGCTTTAGTCCTTTCCTGATTGAGCTCGGCTTTAGTCAACTCCTGAGAGAGCTGTGCTTTAGACCCTTCCTGAGTGAGCTCGGCTTTAGTCCCCTCCTGAGTGAAGCTCAGCTTTAGACCTCTCCTGAGTGAGCTGGGCTTTAGTCTCTTCTTGAGTGAGCTCGGTGTTAGTCCCCTCCTGAGTGAAGCTCAGCTGTCGACCTGTCCTGAATGAGCTCGGCTTTGTCCCTCCTGACTGAGCTCGGCTTTGGACCCCTCCTGAGTGAGTTTGGCTTTAGTCTCCTGCTTACTGAGCTCGGGTTTTTAACCCTCTTGAGTGAGCTCGGCTTTAGACCCCTCTTGAGTGAGCTCGGCTTTCGTCACCTCCTGAGTGAGCACAGATTTAGGCCCTTCCTGAGTTAGCTCGGCTTTTGACCTCTTGAGAGACCTCTGCTTTAGACTCCTCCTGAGTGAGCTCGGCTATAGTTCTCTCCTGATTGAATCTCAGCTTTAGACCTCTCCTGAGTGAGCTCAGCTTTAGTCCTCTCCTGAGAGAGCTCGGATTTAGTGCTTTCCTGAGAGAGCTCGGCATTAGTCCCCTCCTCTGACAGCTCGGATTTAGTCCTCTCCTGAGAGCGCTCGGCTTTAGTCCACTCCTGAGTGAGCTCAGTTTTAGACCCCTCCTGAGTTAGCTCGGATTTTAACCCCTCTTGAGTGAGCTCTGCTTTAAACCCCTTTTGAGTGAGCTCGGCTTCAGACCCCTCCTGACTGAGCTCGGCTTTAGTCCCCTGCTTACTGACCTCGGGTTTTAACCCCTCTTGAGTTATCTCGGCTTTAGATCCCTCTTGAGTGAGCTCGGCTTTAGACCACTCCTGAGTGAGCTCTGCTTCTGACCCCACCTGAGTGAGCTCGGCTTTAGACCCCTCCTGAGTGAGCTCGGCTTTAGTCCCCTCCAACGTGAGCTCGGATTTTAACCCCTCTTGAGTGCGCTCTGCTTTAAACCCCTCTTGAGTGAGCTCGGCTTTTGACCCCTCCTGACTGAGCTCGGCTTTAGTCCCCCCTTAGTGAGCTCGGTTTTAACCTCTTGAGTGATCTCGGCTGATCCCTCTTGAGTGAGCTCGGCTTTTAGACCACTCCTGAGTGAGCTCTGCTTCAGACCCCACCTGAGTGAGCTCGCTTTCACCCCTCCTGAGTGAGCCTCGGCTTTAGTCCCCTCTTAAGTGAGCTCGGATTTTAACCCCTCTTGAGTGAGCTCTGCTTTAAACCCCTCTTGAGTGTGCTCGGCTTCAGACCCCTCCTGACTGAGCTCGGCTTTAGTCCCCTCCTTAGTGAGCTCGGGTTTTAACCCCTCTTGAGTGATCTCGGCTTTAGATCCCTCTTGAGTGAGCTCGGCTTTAGACCACTCCTGAGTGAGCTCTGCTTCAGACCCAACCTGAGTGAGCTCGGCTTTAGACGCCTCCTGAGTGAGCTCGGCTTTAGTCCCCTCCAACGTGAGCTCGGATTTTAACCCCTCTTGAGTGAGCTCTGCTTTAAACCCCTCTTGAGTGATCTCGGCTTTTGACCCCTCCTGACTGAGTTCGGCTTTAGACCCCTCCTGAGTGAGTTTGGCTTTAGTCTCCTGCTTACTGAGCTCGGGTTTTAAACCCTCTTTAGTGAGCTCGGCTTTAGACCCCTCTTGAGTGAGCTCAGCTTTAGTCCACTCCTGAGTGAGCTGGGCTTTAGACCCCTCCTGAGTGAGCTCGGCTTTAGACCCCTCCTGTGTGAGCTCGTCTTTAGACCCCTCCTGAATGAGCTCGGCTTTAGTCCTCTCCAACGTGAGCTCGGATTTTAACCCCTCTTGACTGAGCTCTGCTTTAAACCCCTCTTGAGTGAGCTCAGCTTTTGACCCCTCCTGAGTGAGTTCGGCTTTAGTCCCCTCCTGACTGAGCTCGGCTTTAGACCCCTCTTGAGTGAGCACGGCTTTAGTCCACTCCTGGATGAGCTCGGCTTTGGACCACTCCTGAGTGAGCTCTGCTTTTTAGACCACCTGAGTGAGCCTCGGCTTTAGCCCCCTCCTGAGTGAGCTCGGCTTTAGACCCCTCCTGAGTGAGCTCGGCTTTTGACCACTCCTGAGTGAGCTCGGCTTTAGTCCACTCCTGAGTGACCTCTGCTTTCGACCACTCCTGAGTGTGCTCTGCTTTAGACCACTCCTGAGTGAGCTCTGCTTTAGACCACTCCTGAGTGAGCTCTGCTTCAGACCACTCCTGAGTGAGCTCAGCTTTCGACCCCTCTTGAGTGAGCTCGGCTTTAGACCACTCCTGGGTGAGCTCAGCTTTAGATCACTCCTGAGTGAGCTCTGCTTTAGACCACTCCTGAGTGAGCTCTGCTTTAGACTCCTTCTGACTGAGCTCGACTTTAGACCACCCTGAGTTCGCTTTGCTTTAGACCCTTCCCGAGTTCGCTTGGCTTTAGACCCCTCCCGAGTGAGCTTGGCTTTTGACCCCTCCTGAGTGATCTCCGCTTTAGTCCCCCCCGTGTGCTCTGCTTTAGACCCCCCTGAGTAAGCTCGATTTTAGTCCACTCCTGGGTGAGCTCGGCTTTAGACCACTCCTGAATGAGCTCGGATTTAGACCCCTCCTGTGTTATATCGGCTTTAGATCCCTTCTGAGTGAGCTCGGCTTTAGTCCCCTCCTTTGTGAGCTCGGTTTTTAACCCCTCTTGAGTGAGCTCGGCTTTAGACCCCTCCTGAGTGAGCTCGGCTTTAGACCCCTCCTGAGTTAGCCTGGCTTTTGACCCCGCTGAGTAATTTTAGCTTAAGACCCCTCCTGAGTGAGCTCGTCTTTAGACACCTCCTGAGTGAGCTCCGCTTTAGTCCCCCCCTGAGTGAGTACAGCTTTAGTCCCCTCCTGAATTAGCTTGGCTTAAGACCTCCCCTGAGAGGGCTTGGATTTAGTCCCCTCCTGAGTAAGCTCAGCTTTACACCCCTTCTGAGTGACCTCGGCTTTAGTCCCCTCCTGAGAGATCTGGGATTTAGCCCCCTCCTGATTGAGCTCGGCTTTATTCCCTTCCTGAGTGAAGTTCAGCTTTAGACCTCTTCTGGATGCTCTTGGTTTTGGTCCCTTCCTGAGCGAGCCCGGCTTTTGACCCCCCTGTGTGAGCTCGGCTTTAGTCCCCTCCTGAGTGAGCTCGGTTTTAGACCTCTCCTGATTGTGCACAGCTTTAGTCCCCTCCTGAGATAGCTCGGCTTTGTCCCCCCCTGAGTGAGCTCGGCTTTTGACCCATCCTGAGTTAGCCTGGCTTTTGACCCCACTGAGTAATATCAGCTTAAGACCCCTCCTTAGTGAGCTCGGCTTTAGACCCCTCCTGAGTGAGCACGGTTTTAGACATCTCCTGATTGTGCACAGCTTTAGTCCCTCCTGAGATAGCTCGGCTTTGTCCCCCCCTGAGTGAGCTCGGCTTTTGACCCATCCTGAGTTAGCCTGGCTTTTGACCCCACTGAGTAATATCAGCTTAAGACCCCTCCTTAGTGAGCTCGGCTTTAGACCCCTCCTGAGTGAAGCTCATGTTTAGACCCCTTCTGAGTGATCTCGGTTTCATTCCCCTACTGAGAGAGCTCGGCTTTAGTCACCTCCTGAGTGAGCTCGGCTTTTGTCCTTTCCTGATTGAGCTCGGCTTTAGTCACCTCCTGAGAGAGCTGTGCTTTAGACCCTTCCTGAGTCAGTACAACTTTAGTCCCCTTCTGAGTGAGCTCGGTGTTAGACCCCTGCTGAGTGAGCTCTGGTTTCGACCCTCCTGAGTGATCTCAGCTTTTGTCCCCTCCTGAGAGAATTCGGCTCAAGATTCCTCCTGAGTGAGCTCGGCTTTAGTCCCCTCTTGGCTGATCTCAGCTTAGGTCCCCTCCTGAGTGAAGCCCAGCTTAAGACCTCTCCTGCGAGAGCTCGGATTTAGCCCTCTCCTGAGAGTGCTCGGATTTAGTCCCCTCCTGAGTGTGCTCGGCTTTAGTCCCCTCCTGAGTGAGCTCGGCTTTGTCCCCCCCGATTGAGCTCTTCTATACACCCCTCCTGAGTGACCTTGGCTTTAGAGCCTTCCTGAGAGAGTTCGGCTTTAGACACCTCCTGAGTGAGCTCGGCTTTAGTCCTCTCCTGAGAGAGCTCGGCTTTAGTCCTCTCCTGAGTGAGGCTCAGCTTCAGTCCCCCCCCAAGTGAGCATAGATTTAGTCCCCTCTTGACTGAGCTCGGCTTTAGACCCCTCCTGAGTGAGTTTGGCTTTCGTCTCCTGCTTACTGAGCTCGGGTTTTAAACCCTCTTGAGTGAGCTCTGCTTTAAACCCCTCTTGAGTGAGCTCGGCTTTTGACCCCTCCTGAGTGAGTTCGGCTTTAGACCCCTCCTGTGTGAGCTCGGCTTTAGACCCCTCCTGAATGAGCTCGGCTTTAGTCCTCTCCAACGTGAGCTCTGATTTTTACCCCTCTTGAGTGAGCTCTGCTTTAAACCCCTCTTGAGTGAGCTCGGCTTTTGACCCCTCCTGAGTGAGTTCGGCTTTAGTCCCCTCCTGACTGAGCTCGGCTTTAGACCCCTCTTGAGTGAGCACGGCTTTAGTCCACTCCTGGATGAGCTCGGCTTTAGACCACTCCTGAGTGAGCTCTGCTTTAGACCACTCCTGGGTGAGCTGGCTTTAGCCCCCTCCTGAGTGAGCTCGGCTTTTCTGACCCCTCCTGAGTGAGCTCGGCTTTCGACCACCCTGAGTGAGCTCGGCTTTTAGTCCACTCCTGAGTGAGCTCTGCTTTAGACCACTCCTGAGTGTGCTCTGCTTTAGACCACTCCTGAGTGTCCTCTGCTTTAGACCACTCCTGAGTGAGCTCTGATTTAGACCACTCCTGAGTGAGCTCTGCTTTAGACCACTCCTGAGTGAGCTCAGATTTCGACCCCTCTTGAGTGAGCTCGGCTTTAGACCACTACTGTTTGAGCTCAGCTTTAGATCACTCCTGAGTGAGCTCTGCTTTAGACCACTCCTGATTGAGCTCTGCTTTAGACCCCTACTGACTGAGCTCGACTTTAGACCACCCTGAGTTCGCTTTGCTTTAGACCCCTCCCGAGTGCGCTTGGCTTTAGACCCCTCCCGAGTGAGCTTGGCTTTTGACCCTTCCTGAGTGATCTCCGCTTTAGTCCCCCCTGCGTGTGCTCTGCTTTCGACCCCCCTTAGTTAGCTCGATTTTAGTCCACTCCTGGGTGAGCTCGGCTTTAGACCACTCCTGAATGAGCTCGGATTTAGACCCCTCCTGAGTTATATCGGCTTTAGATCCCTCCTGAGTGAGCTCGGCTTTAGTCCCCTCCTTAGTGAGCTCGGTTTTTAACCTCTCTTGAGTGAGCTCGGCTTTTGACCCCTCCTGAGTTAGCCTGGCTTTTGACCCCACTGAGTAATTTTAGCTTAAGACCCCTCCTGAGTGAGCTCGTCTTTAGACACCTCCTGAGTGAGCTCGGCTTTAGTCCCCCGCTGAGTGAGCACAGCTTTATTCCCCTCCTGAATTAGCTTGGCTTAAGACCTCCCCTGAGAGGGCACGGATTTAGTCCCCTCCTGAGTAAGCTCAGCTTTACACCCCTTCTGAGTGACCTCGGCTTTTGTCCTCTCCTGAGAGATCTGGGATTTAGTCCCCTCCTGATTGAGCTCGGCTTTATTCCCTTCCTGAGTGAAGTTCAGCTTTAGACCCTTCTGGATGCTCTTGGTTTTGGTCCCTTCCTGAGCGAGCTCGGCTTTAGACCCCCCTGTGTGAGCTCGGCTTTAGTCCCCTCCTGAGTGAGCACGGTTTTAGACATCTCCTGATTGTGCACAGCTTTAGTCCCCTCCTGAGATAGCTCGGCTTTGTCCCCCCCTGAGTGAGCTCGGCTTTTGACCCATCCTGAGTTAGCCTGGCTTTTGACCCCACTGAGTAATATCAGCTTAAGACCCCTCCTTAGTGAGCTCGGCTTTAGACCCCTCCTGAGTGAAGCTCATGTTTAGACCCCTCCTGAGTGATCTCGGTTTCATTCCCCTACTGAGAGAGCTCGGCTTTAGTCACCTCCTGAGTGAGCTCGGCTTTTGTCCTTTCCTGATTGAGCTCGGCTTTAGTCTCCTCCTGAGAGAGCTGTGCTTTAGACCCTTCCTGAGTGAGCTCGGCTTTAGTCCCCTCCTGAGTGAAGCTCAGCTTTAGACCTCTCCTTTGTGAGCTGGTCTTTAGTCTCTTCTTGAGTGAGCTCGGCGTTAGTCCCCTCCTGAGTGAAGCTCAGCTGTCGACCTGTCCTTTATGAGCTCGGCTTTTGTCCCCTCCTGACTGAGCTCGGCTTTAGTCCTCTATTGAGTGTGCTCGGCGTTAGTCCCCTCCTGAGTGAGCTCGGCGATAGACCCCTGCTGATTGAGCTCTGCTTTCGACCCCCCTGAGTGAGCTCAGCTTTAGTCCCCTCCTGAGAGAACTCAGCTTAAGATCCCTCCTGAGTGAGCTCGGCTTTAGTAACCTCTTGACTGAGCTCAGCTTATGTCCCGTCCTGAGTGAAGCCCAGCTCAAGACCTCTCCTGCGAGAGCTCGGATTTAGCCCTCGCCTGAGAGAGCTCGGCTTTAGTCACCTCCTGAGTGAGCTCGGTTTAGTCCCTTCCTGAGAGAGCTTGGCTTTAGTCTCCCCCTGAGTCAGTACAACTTTAGTCCTCTCCTGAGTGAGCTCGGCGTTAGACCCGTGCTGAGTGAGCTCTGGTTTCGACCCTCCTGAGTGATCTCAGCTTTTGTCCCCTCCTGAGAGAATTCGGCTCAAGATCCCTCCTGAGTGAGCTCGGCTTTAGTCCCCTCTTGGCTGATCTCAGCTTAGGTCCCCTCCTGAGTGAAGCCCAGCTTAAGACCTCTCCTGCGAGAGCTCGGATTTAGCCCTCTCCTGAGAGTGCTCGGATTTAGTCCCCTCTTGGCTGATCTCAGCTTAGGTCCCCTCCTGAGTGAAGCCCAGCTTAAGACCTCTCTCCTCACGAGAGCTCGGATTTTAGCCCTCTCCTGAGAGTGCTCGGATTTAGTCCCCTCCTGAGTGTGCTCGGCTTTAGTCCCCTCCTGAGTGAGCTCGGCTTTGTCCCCCCCGATTGAGCTCTTCTATACACCCCTCCTGAGTGACCTCGGCTTTAGAGCCTTCCTGAGAGAGTTCGGCTTTAGACACCTCCTGAGTGAGCTCGGCTTTAGTCCTCTCCTGAGAGAGCTCGGCTTTAGTGCCCTCCTGAGTGAGGCTCAGCTTCAGTCCCCCCCCAAGTGAGCATAGATTGAGTCCCCTCTTGAGTGAGCTCGGCTTTTTAACTCTCCTGAGAGAGCTCTGCTTTCGACCCCTCCTGAGTGAGCTCGGCTATAGACCCCTCCTGAGTTAGCCTGGCTTTAGAACCCGCTGAGTAAGTTTAGCTTAAAGCTGTAGTATACGATTTGAAAATTTGATCATTATTAATTATCTGATTTAGATGGTGGATATGGTCCTATAGTATAATCTACACAATGTGAAGAGAAAAAAAAACGTAAAAATTCCATTCACTCTAGTGGCTGCAGGGCTGCAGAGACGTTGACCAATGTAAGCCATCCGTCTCTCTCCTACTCTCATCCAATCCCCTCGCTGTATTTGACACTCCCACAACAGCTTACTCTGATTCCCCTTGCTCCGTGTTCCGCCTCGTCCCGCCCCTTCCGTTATAAACTGCCGGGCAGCTTGTTGCTCTGGAAGAGGGGTGTGTCTGGGAGTCTCCACGGACGGCCACACGTGCTCGGGGGGAAGGATCAGGGAGCACAGAGGGGAGGGGTGTGTGTGTGGGGGCAGGCTGCTTTTTTCAAATTTTTCTCAACGTCTCAATCTTTTGCAACTGATTCTCAGATCGTATACGATAGCTTTAAGACCCCTCCTGAGTGAGCTCGGCTTTAGGCTCCTCCTGAGTGAGCTTGGCTTTAGACCCCTCCTGATTTAGCTTTGCTTTAGACCCCTCCTGAATGAGCTTGGCTTTACTCCCCCCTTGATTGAGCCAGGCTTTAGTCCCCCTGATTGAGCTCTACTTTTTTACTCCCCTCTTGGAGTGAGTTCGGCTTTTTACCCCTCCTGAGTGAGCACGGCTTTAGGACCCCTCCTGAATGAGCTCGATTTAGACCCTCCTGAGTTATATCGGCTTTAGAGCCCTCCTGAGTGAGCCTCGGCTTTAGTCCCTCCTTAGTGAGCTGGGTTTTTACCTCTCTTGAGTGAGCTCGGCTTTCGACCCCTCCTGAGTGAGCTCGGCTTTAGACCTCTCCTGAGTTAGCCTGGCTTTTGACCCCACTGTGTAATTTTAGCTTAAGACCCCTCCTGAGTGAGCTCGGCTTTAGGCTCCTCCTGAGTGAGCTCGGCTTTAGACCCCTCCTGATCGAGCTTTGCTTTACACCCCTCCTGAATGAGCTTGGCTTTACTCCCCCCTTGATTGAGCCAGGCTTTAGTCCCCTCCTGATTGAGCTCTACTTTACTCCCCTCTTGAGTGAGTTCGGCTTTTAACCCCTCCTGAGTGAGCTCTGCTTTAGACCCTTCCTGAATGAGCTCGGATTTAGACCCCTCCTGAGTTATATCGGCTTTAGAGCTCTCCTGAGTGAGCTCGGCTTTAGTCCCCTCCTTAGTGAGCTCGGTTTTTAACCTCTCTTGAGTGAGCTCGGCTTTAGACCCCTCCTGAGTGAGCTCGGCTTTAGACCTCTCCTGAGTTAGCCTGGCTTTTGACCCCACTGAGTAATTTTAGCTTAAGACCCCTCCTCAGTGATCTCGTCTTTAGACACCTCCTGAGTGAGCTCGGCTTTAGTCCCCCCCCGAGTGAGCACAGCTTTAGTCCCCTCCTGAATTAGCTTGGCTTAAGACCTCTCCTGAGAGGGCACGGATTTAGTCCTCTCCTGAGTAAGCTCAGCTTTACACCCCTTCTGAGTGACCTCGGCTTTAGTCCTCTCCTGAGAGATCTGGGATTTAGTCCCCTCCTGATTGAGCTCGGCTTTATTCCCTTCCTGAGTGAAGTTCAGCTTTAGACCTCTTCTGGATGCTCTTGGCCTTGGTCCCTTCCTGAGCGTGCCCGGCTTTAGAACCCCCTGTGTGAGCTCGGCTTTAGTCCCCTCCTGAGTGAGCTCGGTTTTAGACCCCTCCTGATTGAGCACAGCTTTAGTCCCCTCCTGAGATAGCTCGGCTTTGTCCCCCCCTGAGTGTGCACAGCTTTAGTCCCCTCCTGATTGAGCTCCCCTTTTGTCCGCTCCTGAGAGGGCTCGGCTTTAGTCCCCTCCTGAGAGAGCTCGGCTTTAGACCCCTCCTGAGTGAGCTCGGCTTTTGACGCACACTGAGTTAGCCTGGCTTTTGACCCCACTGAGTAATTTCAGCTTAAGACCCCTCCTCAGTGAGCTCGGCTTTAGACCCCTACTGATTGAGCTTGGCTTTAGACCCCTCCTGAGTGAAGCTCATGTTTAGACCCCTCCTGAGTGATCTCGGTTTTATTCCCCTACTTAGAGAGCTCGGCTTTGGTCACCTCCTGAGTGAGCTCAGCTTTAGTCCTTTCCTGATTGCGCTCGGCTTTAGTCACCTCCTGAGAGAGCTGTGCTTTAGACCCTTCCTCAGTGAGCTCGGCTTTAGTCTCCTCCTGAGTGAAGCTCAGCTTTAGACCTCTCCTGAGTGAGCTGGGCTTTAGCCTCTTCTTGAGTGAGCTCGGTGTTAGTCCCCTCCTGAGTGAAGCTCAGCTGTCGACCTGTCCTGAATGAGCTCGGCTTTTGTCCCCTCCTGACTGAGCTCGGCTTTAGTCCCCTCCTGAGAGAACTCGGCTTAAGATCCCTCCTGAGTGAGCTCGGCTTTAGTAACCTCTTGACTGAGCTCCGCATTGGTCCTCTCCTGAGTGAAGCCCAGCTCATGACCTCTCCTGCGAGAGCTCGGATTTAGCCCTCGCCTGAGAGAGCTCGGCTTTAGTCACCTCCTGAGTGAGCTCGGTTTAGTCCCTTCCTGAGAGAGCTGGGCTTTAGTCCCCCCCTGAGTCAGTACACCTTTAGTCCCCTCCTGAGTGAGCTCGGCGTTAGACCCCTGCTGAGTGAGCTCTGCTTTTGACCCCCCTGAGTGATCTCAGCTTTTGTCCCCTCATGAGAGAATTCGGCTTAAGATCCCTCCTGAGTGATCTCGGCTTTAGTCCCCTCTTGGCTGATCTCAGCTTAGCTCCCCTCCTGAGTGATGCCCAGCTTAAGACCTCTCCTGCGAGAGCTCGGATTTAGCCCTCTCCTGAGAGTGCTCCGATTTAGGCACCTCCTGAGAGAGCTGGGCTTTAGTCCCCCGCTGAGTGAGCTCGGCTTCAGTCCCTTCCTGAGTGAAGCTCAGCTTTAGACGTCTTCTGGATGCACTCGGCTTTAGTCCCTTCCTTAGCGAGCTCGGGTTTAGTCCTCTACTGAGTGTGCTCGGCTTTAGTCCCCTCCTGAGTGTGCTCGGCTTTCGTCCCCTCCTGAGTGAGCTCGGCTTTGTCCCCCCCGATTGAGCTCTTCTGTACACCCCTCCTGAGTGACCTCGGCTTTAGAGCCTTCCTCAGAGAGTTCGGCTTTAGACACCTCCTGAGTGAGCTCGGCTTTAGTCCTCTCCTGAGAGAGCTCGGCATTAGTCCCTTCCTCTGAGAGCTCGGATTTAGTCCTCTCCTGAGAGCGCTCGGCTTTAGTGCCCTCCTGAGTGAGGCTCAGCTTCAGTCCCCCCCCCCGAGTGAGCATAGATTGAGTCCCCTCTTGAGTGAGCTCGGCATTTTAACTCTCCTGAGTGAGCTCGGCTTTAGACCACTCCTGAATGAGCTCGGATTTAGACCCCTCCTGAGTTATATCGGCTTTAGATCCCTCCTGAGTGAGCTCGGCTTTAGTCCCCTCCTTAGTGAGCTCGGGTTTTAACCCCTCTTGAGTGATCTCGGCTTTAGATCCCTCTTGAGTGAGCTCGGCTTTAGACCCCTCCTGAGTGACCTCGGCTTTAGTCCCCTCCAAAGTGAGCTCGGATTTTAACCCCTCTTGAGTGAGCTCTGCTTTAAACCCGACTTGAGTGATCTCGGCTTTTGACCCCTCCTGACTGAGCTCGGCTTTAGACCCCTCCTGAGTGAGTTTGGCTTTAGTCTCCTGCTTACTGAGCTCGGGTTTTAAACCCTCTTTAGTGAGCTCGGCTTTAGACCCCTCTTGAGTGAACTCGGCTTTAGTCCACTCCTGAGTGAGCTGGGCTTTAGACCCCTCCTGAGTGAGCTCGGCTTTTGACCCCTCCTGAGTGAGTTCGGCTTTAGTCCCCTCCTGACTGAGCTCGGCTTTAGTCCTCTCCAACCTGAGCTCGGATTTTAACCCCTCTAGAGTGAGCTCTGCTTTAAACCCCTCTTGAGTGAGCTCGGCTTTTGACCCCTCCTGAGTGAGTTCGGCTTTAGTCCCCTCCTGACTGAGCTCGGCTTTAGACCCCTCTTGAGTGAGCACTGCTTTAGTCCACTCCTGGATGAGCTCGACTTTAGACCACTCCTGAGTGAGCTCTGCTTTCGACCACTCCTGAGTGAGCTCGGCTTTTGCCCCCTCCTGTGTGAGCTCTGCTTTTAACCCCTCTTGAATGAGCTCGGCTTTTGACCCCTCCTGACTGAGCTCGGCTTTAGACCCCTCCTGAGTGAGTTTGGCTTTTGTCTCCTGCTGACTGAGCTCGGGTTTTAAACCCTTTTGAGTGAGCTAGGCTTTTGACCCCTCCTGAGTGAGCTCTGCTTCAGACCTCACCTGAGTGAGCTCGGCTTTAGACCCCTCCTGAGTGAGCTCGGCTTTAGTCCTCTCCAACATGCGCTCGGATTTTAACCCCTCTAGAGTGAGCTCTGCTTTAAACCCCTCTTGAGTGAGCTCGGCTTTTGAACCCTCCTGAGTGAGTTCGGCTTTAGTCCCCTCCTGACTGAGCTCGGCTTTAGACACCTCTTGACTGAGCACGGCTTTAGTCCACTCCTGGATGGGCTCGACTTTAGACCACTCCTGAGTGAGCTCTGCTTTAGACCACTCCTGAGTGAGCTCGGCTTTTGCCCCCTCCTGAGTGAGCTCTGCTTTAAACCCCTCTTGAATGAGCTCGGCTTTTGACCCCTCCTGACTGAGCTCGGCTTTAGACCCCTCCTGAGTGAGTTTGGCTTTTTTCTCCTGCTGACTGAGCTCGGGTTTTAAACCCTTTTGAGTGAGCTAGGCTTTTGACCCCTCCTGAGTGAGCTCTGCTTCAGACCTCACCTGAGTGAGCTCGGCTTTAGTCCTCTCCAACATGCGCTCGGATTTTAACCCCTCTAGAGTGAGCTCTGCTTTAAACCCCTCTTGAGTGAGCTCGGCTTTTGAACCCTCCTGAGTGAGTTCGGCTTTAGTCCCCTCCTGGATGAGCTCGGCTTTAGACCCCTCTTGAGTGAGCACGGCTTTAGTCCACTCCTGGATGAGCTCGACTTTAGACCACCCCTGAGTGAGCTCAGCGTCCCCCCCCACCCCGTGTGAGCTCGGCTTTAGGCCCCTCCTGAGTGAGCTCGGCTTTATTTCCCTCCTGAGCGAGTTGGCTTTAGACCCCTCCTGTGTGAGCTCTGCTTTAGACTTCCCTGAGTGAGCTCTGCTTTTTTCCCCCCTGAGTGACCTCGGCTTTAGACCCTGCTGAGTGAGCTCTGCTTTAGACCCCTCCTGAGTTAGCTCTGCTTTAGATCCCTCCTGAGTGAGCTCTGCTTTAGACCCTTCTGCGCAAGCTCTGCTTTTGACCCCTCCTGAGTGAGCTCTGCTTTAGACCCCTCCTGAGTGAGCTCGGCTTTAGACCCCTCCTTGAGTGAGCTCTGCTTTAGTCCCCCTTGATTGACCTCTGCCTTTTTGCCCATCTGAGTGAGCTCGGTTTTAGATCTCCTGAGTGAGCTCTGCTTTAGTACCCAACTGAGTGAGCTCTGCTTTAGACCCCTCCTGGGTGAGCTCGGCATTAGACGCCTCTTGAGTGAGCTTGGATATGGACTTCCCTGAGTGAGCTCTTCTTTTGACCCCCCTGATTGAGCTTGGCTTTTGACCCTCCTGAGTGAGCTCGGCTTTAGACCCCCCTGAGTGAGCTCAGCTTTAGACCCTTCCTGAGTGAGCTCTGCTTTAGCCCCCCCGAGTGAGCTCGGCTTTTGACCCCTCCTGAATGAGCTCTGCTTTTGCCCTCCCTGAGTGAGCTCGGCTTTAGACCCCTCCTGTGTGAGCTCTGCTTTAGACTCCGCTGAGTGAGCTCAGCTTCCCCCCCCACCCCGTGTGAGCTCGGCTTTAGGCCCCTCCTGAGTGAGCTCAGCTTTATTTCCCTCCTGAGCGAGTTGGCTTTAGACCCCTCCTGTGTGAGCTCTGCTTTAGACTCCCCTGAGTGAGCTCTCGGCTTTAGACCCTCCTGAGTGAGCTCGGCTTTTAGTCCCCCCTCCTGAGTGATGCTCTGTTTTGTCCCTCCTTTGTGAATTAGGCTTTCCCCTCCTTGCTGAGCTCTGCTTTGGAGCTCCTCTGTGTGAGCTCTGCTTTCCTCCCGTCCTGAGTGAGCTCGGCTTTTCACCCCTCCTGAGTGAGCTCAGCTTTCGTCACTTACTTTTTTGAGCTCGGCTTTAGACCCCTGCTGAGTGAGCTCGGCTTTATTCCCCTCCTGTGAGAGCTCTGTTTTAGACTCCTCTGGGTGAGCTCTGCTTTAGACCTCTCCTGAGTGAGCTCGGCTTTAGACCCCTCCTGAGTGAGCTCGGCTTTGGACCCCTCCTGAGTGAGCTATGCTTTCAACTCCTCCTGAGTGAGCTCAGCTTTAGACCCCTCCTGACTGAGCTCTGCTGTAGACTTCCCTGAGTGAGCTCTGCTTTTGACCCCCCTGAGAGTGCTCGGCTTTACATCCCTTTGAGTGAGCTCTGCTTTAATCCCCTCCTGTGAGAGCTCTGCTTTAGGCTCCTCTGGGTGAGCTCTGCTTTAGACCCCCCTGATTGAGCTCTGCTTTCGACCCCCCTGAGTGAGCTCTGCTTTAGATTCCCCTGAATGAGCTCTGCTTTAGATCCCCCTGAGTGAGCCCTGCTTTAGACCCCCCTGAGTGAGTTCTGCTTTATACCCCTCCTGAGTGAGCTCGGCTTTAGTCCCCCCTGAGTGAGCTTTGCTTTAGACCTCTCCTGAGTGAGCTCGGTTTTATTCCCCCCTGTGTGAGCTTTGACTTAGACCCCTCCTGAGTGAGCTCGGTTTTAGACCCCTCTGAGTGAGCTCGGCTTTTTACCCCTCCTGTGTGAGCTCTGCTTTCGCCCCCCCTGAGTGAGCTCGGTTTTAGATCCCTCTGAGTGAGCTCTGCTTTAGATCCCCCTGAGTGAATTCTGCTTTAGACCCCCCTGAGTGAGCCCTGCTTTTGACCCCTCTGAGTGAATTCAGCTTTCGACCCCCCTGAGTGAGCTCTGCTTTAGACCCCTCTTGTGTGAGCTCTGCTTTCGACCACCTTTAGTGAGCTCCTTTTTAGATCCCCCTGAGTGAGCTCTGCTTTCGATCCCCCCGAGTGATCTCTGCTTTCGACCCCCCTGAGTGAGCCCTGGTTTTGACCCCCCTGAGTGAGTTCAGCTTTAGACCCCCTTGAGTGAGCTCTGCTTTAGACCCCCCTGAGTGAGCTCTGCTTTTGACCCCCCTGAGTGAGCCCTGCTTTAAACCCCCCTGAGTGAGTTCACCGTTAGACCCCTCCTGAGTGATGCTCTGCTTTAGACCCCTCCTGAGTGAGCTCGGCTTTAGACCCCTCCTGAGTGTGCTCGGCTTTAGTCCCCTCCTGAGTGATGCTCTGCTTTTGTCCCCTCCTTTGTGAACTCGGCTTTCGTCCCCTCCTTGCTGAGCTCTGTTTTAGACTCCTCTGTGTGAGCTCTGCTTTCCTCCCGTCCTGAGTGAGCTCGGCTTTTTCCCCCTCTTGAGTGAGCTCAGCTTTCGTCCCTTACTTTTTTGAGCTCGGCTTTAGACCCCTGCTGAGTGAGCTCGGCTTTATTCCCCTCCTGTGAGAGCTCTGCTTTAGACTCCTCTGAGTGAGCTCTGCTTTAGACCTCTCCTGAGTGGTCTCGGCATTAGACCCCTCCTTAGTGAGCTCGGCTTTAGACCCCTCCTGAGTGAGCTCGGCTTTAGACCCCTCCTGCGTGAGTTATGCTTTCAACCCCTCCTGAGTGAGCTCAGCTTTAGACCCCTCCTGACTGAGCTCGGCTGTAGACTTCCCTGAGTGAGCTCTGCTTTTGACACACCTGAGAGTGCTCGGCTTTACATCCCTTTGAGGGAGCTCTGATTTAATCCCCTCCTGTGAGAGTTCTGCTTTAGGCTCCTCTGGGTGAGCTCTGCTTTAGACCTCCCTGATTGAGCTCTGCTTTAGACCCCCCTGAGTGAGCTCTGCTTTAGATTCCCCTGAATGAGCTCTGCTATAGACCCCCCTGAGTGAGCCCTGCTTTAGACCCCCCTGAGTGAGTTCTGCTTTATACCCCTCCTGAGTGAGCTCGGCTTTAGTCCCCCCTGAGTGAGCTTTGATTTAGACCCCTCCTGAGTGAGCTCGGCTTTAGTCCCCCCCGAGTGAGCTTTGCTTTAGACCTCTCCTGAGTGAGCTCGGTTTTATTCCCCCCTGAGTGAGCTTTGATTTAGACCCCTCCTGAGTGAGCTCGGTTTTAGACCCCTCTGAGTGAGCTCGGCTTTTTACCCCTCCTGTGTGAGCTCTGCTTTCGACCCCCCTGAGTGAGCTCTGTTTTAGATCCCTCTGAGTGAGCTCTGCTTTAGATCCCCCTGAGTGAATTCTGCTTTAGACCCCCCTGAGTGAGCCCTGCTTTTGACCCCTCTGAGTGAATTCAGCTTTCGACCCCCCTGAGTGAGCTCTGCTTTGAACCCCTCCTGTGTGAGCTCTGCTTTAGACCACCTTTAGTGAGCTCCTTTTTAGATCCCCCTGAGTGAGCTCTGCTTTAGATCCCCTGAGATCTCTGCTTTGGACCCCCCTGGTGAGCCCTGGTTTTGACCCCCCTGAGTGAGTTCAGCTTTGGGCCCTTTGAGTGAGCTCTGCTTTTAGACCTCCCTGAGTGAGCTCTGCTTTAGACCCCCCTGAGTGAGCTCTGCTTTAGATCCCCCTGAGTGAGCTCTGCTTTTGACCCCCCTGTGTGAGCCCTGCTTTAAACCCCCCTGAGTGAGTTCATCGTTAGACCCCTCCTGAGTGATGCTCAGCTTTAGTCCCCTCCTTAGTGAACTCGGCTTTCGTCCCCTCCTTGCTGAGCTCTGCTTTTGACTCCTCTGTGTGAGCTCTGCTTTACTCCCGTACTGAGTGAGCTCGGCTTTTCACCCCTCTTGAGTGAGCTCTGCTTTCGTCCCTTCCTGTCTGTGCTCGGCTTTAGACCCCTGCTGAGTGAGCTCGGCTTTAGTCCCCTCCTGAGAGAGCTTGGTTTTAGACCCTTCCAGAGTGAGCTCGGCTTTAGACCCCTCCTGAGTGAGCTCGGCATTAGACTGCTCCTGAGTGAGCTTGGATTTAGAACCCTCCTGAGTGAGCTCGTCTTTAGACCCCTCCTGAGTGCGCTCGGCTTTTGACCCCTCCTGAGTGAGCTATGCTTTAGACCCCTTCTTAGTGAGCTCTGCTTTCGCCCCCCCTGGAGTGAGCGCGGCTTTAGACCCCTCCCGAGTGAGCTCTGCTTTTGACCCCTCCTGAGTGAGCTCTGCTTAAGACCTCCCTGAGTGAGCTTCTCTTTAGACCCCTCCTGAGTGATCTCGGCTTTAGACCCCCCTGAGTGGGCTCTGCTTTAGAACCTCCTGAGTGAGCTCTGCTTTAGACCCCCCTGAGTGAGCTCTGCTTTAGAACCCCCTGAGTGAGCTCTGCTTTAGACCTCCCTGAGTGAGCTTCTCTTTCGACCCCTCCTGATTGAGCTCGGTTTTAGACCCCCCTGAGTGAGCTCTGCTTTAGTCCCCTCCTGAATGAGCTCAGGTTTAGTCCCCCCCTGAGTGAGCTCGGCTTTAGACTCCTCCTGAGAGAGCTCTGCTTTCGACCCCTCTTGAGTGAGCTCGTCTTTTGACCCCTCCTGAGTGAGCCTGGCTATAGACCCCCCTGAGTGAACATCGGCTTTTGCCCCCTCCTGAGTGAGCTTGGCTTTAGACTCCTCCTGAGTGAGCTCGGCTTAAAACTCCGCCTGAGTGAGCTCGGCTTAATACTCCACCTGAGTGAGCTGGGCTTAAGACTCCTCCTGAGTGAGCTCGGCTTAATACTCCACCTGAGTCAGCTCGGCTTAATACTCCACCTGAGTGAGCTCAGCTTTAGACTCCACCTGTGTTAGCTCGGGTTTAGACCCCTCCTGAGTTAGCTCGGCTTTAGTCCACCCCTGAGTGAGCTCTGCTTAAGACCCCCCTGAGTGAGCTTTGGTTTATACCCCCCTTTCTGAGCTCGGCTTCAGACGCCTCCTGAGTGCGCTCAGCTTTAGTCCCTCCTGAGTGAACTCTGCTTTTGACCACATCTGAGTGAGCTCTGCTTTTGACCCCCCTGAGTGTGCTCTGCTTTAGTCCCCCCTCTGTGAGCTCGGCTTTAGACCCCCCCTGAGTGAGCTCTGCTTTAGTCCCCTCCTGAGTCTGCTCGGCTTTAGACCCCTCCTGATTGAAGTTCTGCTTTTGACCCGTCCTGAGTGAAGCTCAGCTTTAGACCCCTCCTTTGTGAGCTCGGCTTTGGACCCTTCCTAAGTGAGCTCTGCTTTAAACCCCTCCTGAGTGAGCTCTGTTTTTGACCCCTACTGAGTGAGTTCGGTTTTTGACCCGCCTAAGTGAGCCCTGCTTTTGACCCCCCTGAGTGAGCTCTGCTTTAGACCCCCCTGAGTGACCTCTGCTTTGGAACCTTCCAGATTGAGCTCTGCCTTAGACCCCTCCTGAGTGAGCTCTGCTTTAGACCCCTCCTGGGTGAGCTCTTTTTTAGACCTCCCTGATTTTGCTCGGCTTGGGACCCCCCCTGAGTGGGTTTGACTTTAGACCCCTCCTGAGTGAGTTCGGCTTTAGACCCTTCCTGATTGAAGCTCGGCTTTAGACCCCTTCTTTGTGATGCTTAGCTTTCCACCCCTTCTTGGTGAGCTCGGCTTTAGTCCCCTCCTTTGTGAGCTCTGCTTTATACTTCCCTGAGTGAGCTCTGCTTAAGAGTTATCCTGAGTGAGCTCTGCTTTTGATCCCCCTGAGTGAGCTCGGCTTTAGACCCCTCTTTAGTGAGCTCGGTTTAAGACCCCTCATGAGTGAGCTTGGATTTAGACTTCCCTGAGTGAGCTTTGCTTCGACACCCCGAGTGAGCTCGGCTTTGACCCCCTGAGTGCACTCTGCTTTGGACCCTCCTGAGTGAGCTCTGCTTTGGACCCTCCTGAGGGAGCTCTGCTTTTGACCTCCCTGAGTGAACTTGGCTTCAGACCCCCCTGACTGAGTTCTGCTTTAGACCCCTCCTGAGTGAGCACTGCTTTAGTCCCCCCTGACTGAGCTCTGCTTTTAAACCCCCTGAGTGAGCTCTGCTTTTTGACCCCTCCTGAGTGAGCTCTGCTTTTGACCCCTCCTTAGTGAGCTCTGCTTTATATCCCCTGAGTGAGCTCGGCATTAGACCCCCCTGAGTGAACTTGGCTTCAGACCCCCTGAGTGAGTTCTGCTTTAGACCCCTCCTGAGTGAGCACTGCTTTAGTCCCCCCTGACTGAGCTCTGCTTTAAACCCCCCTGAGTGAGCTCTGCTTTTGACCCCTCCTGAGTGAGCTCTGCTTTAGACCCCTCCTTAGTGAGCTCTGCTTTATATCCCCTGAGTGAGCTCTGCTTCAGACCCCCCAGAGTGAGTTCAGCTTTAGACCCCCCTGACTGAGCTTTGCTTTAGACCCCTCCTGAGTGAGCTCGGCTTTATACCCCCCTGAGTGAGTTCTGCTTTAGACCCCCCTGAGTGGGCTCTGCTTTAGACCCCTCTTGGGTGAGCTCGGCTTTACTCCACTCCTGAGTGAGCTCGGATTTAGAACCCTCTTGAGTGAGCTCAGCTTTCGTTCCCTCCTGTGTGAGCTCGGATTTAGACCCCTCCTGAGTGGGCTCGGCTTTTGTCCCCTCCTGAGTGAGCTTGGCTTTATTCTCCTCCTGAGTGAAGCTCTGCTTTAGGCCCCTCCTGAGTGAAGCTCAGCTTTCGACCTCTCCTGAGAGAGCTTGGCTTTAGACCCCTCTTGAGTGAAGCTCAGCTTTAGACCCCTCCTTATTGAGCTCGTCTTTAGTCCACTCCTAAGTGAGCTCTGCTTTAAACTCCTCTGAGTGAGCTCTGCTTTTTACCCCCCTGAGGAAGCTCTGCTTGAGACTCCTCCTTTGTGAGCTCGGATTTACTGCCCTCCTGTGTGAGCTCGGATTTAGACCCCTCCTGAGTGAGCTCTGTTTTTGACCCCCACTGAGTGAGTTCGGTTTTTGACCCCCCTAAGTGAGCCCTGCTTTTGACCCCCCTGAGTGAGCTCTGCTTTAGACCCCCCTGAGTGACCTCTGCTTTAGAACCTTCCAGACTGAGCTCTGCCTTAGACCCCTCCTGAGTGAGCTCTGCTTTAGACCCCTCCTGGGTGAGCTCTTTTTTAGACCTCCCTGATTTTGCTCGGCTTGGGACCCCCCCTGAGTGGGTTTGACTTTAGACCCCTCCTGAGTGAGTTCGGCTTTAGACCCTTCCTGATTGAAGCTCGGCTTTAGACCCCTTCTTTGTGATGCTTAGCTTTCCACCCCTTCTTGGTGAGCTCGGCTTTAGTCCCCTCCTTTGTGAGCTCTGCTTTATACTTCCCTGAGTGAGCTCTGCTTAAGAGTTATCCTGAGTGAGCTCTGCTTTTGATCCCCCTGAGTGAGCTCGGCTTTAGACCCCTCTTTAGTGAGCTCGGTTTAAGACCCCTCATGAGTGAGCTTGGATTTAGACTTCCCTGAGTGAGCTTTGCTTTCGACACCCCCGAGTGAGCTCGGCTTTAGACCCCCCTGAGTGCACTCTGCTTTAGACCCCTCCTGAGTGAGCTCTGCTTTAGACCCCTCCTGAGGGAGCTCTGCTTTTGACCTCCCTGAGTGAACTTGGCTTCAGACCCCCCTGACTGAGTTCTGCTTTAGACCCCTCCTGAGTGAGCACTGCTTTAGTCCCCCCTGACTGAGCTCTGCTTTAAACCCCCCTGAGTGAGCTCTGCTTTTGACCCCTCCTGAGTGAGCTCTGCTTTTGACCCCTCCTTAGTGAGCTCTGCTTTATATCCCCTGAGTGAGCTCGGCTTTAGACCCCCCTGAGTGAACTTGGCTTCAGACCCCCCTGAGTGAGTTCTGCTTTAGACCCCTCCTGAGTGAGCACTGCTTTAGTCCCCCCTGACTGAGCTCTGCTTTAAACCCCCCTGAGTGAGCTCTGCTTTTGACCCCTCCTGAGTGAGCTCTGCTTTGGACCCTCCTTAGTGAGCTCTGCTTTATATCCCCTGAGTGAGCTCTGCTTCAGACCCCCCAGAGTGAGTTCAGCTTTGGACCCCCCTGACTGAGCTTTGCTTTGGACCCTCCTGAGTGAGCTCGGCTTTATACCCCCTGAGTGAGCTCTGCTTTAGACCCCCCTGAGTGGGCTCTGCTTTAGACCCCTCTTGGGTGAGCTCGGCTTTACTCCACTCCTGAGTGAGCTCGGATTTAGATCCCTCTTGAGTGAGCTCAGCTTTCGTTCCCTCCTGTGTGAGCTCGGATTTAGACCCCTCCTGAGTGGGCTCGGCTTTGTCCCCTCCTGAGTGAGCTTGGCTTTATTCCCCCTGAGTGAAGCTCTGCTTTAGGGCCCCTCCTGAGTGAAGCTCAGCTTTCGACCTCTCCTGAGAGAGCTTGGCTTTAGACCCCTCTTGAGTGAAGCTCAGCTTTAGACCCCTCCTTATTGAGCTCGTCTTTAGTCCACTCCTAAGTGAGCTCTGCTTTAAACTCCTCTGAGTGAGCTCTGCTTTTTTACCCCCCCTGAGGAAGCTCTGCTTGAGACTCCTCCTTTGTGAGCTCGGATTTACTGCCCTCCTGTGTGAGCTCGGATTTAGACCCCTCCTGAGTGGGCTCGGCTTTTGTCCCCTCCTGAGTGAGCTCGGCTTTATTCCCCTCTTGAGTGAAGCTCTGCTTTTGGCCCCTCCTGAGTGAAGCTCAGCTTTCGACCTCTCCTGAGTGAGCTTGGCTTTAGACCCCTCTTGAGTGAAGCTCAGCTTTAGACCCCTCCTTATTGAGCTCGTCTTTAGTCCTCTCCTTAGTGTGCTCTGCTTTAAACTCCTCTGAGTGAGCTCTGCTTTTTACCCCCCTGAGGAAGCTCTGCTTGAGACTCCTCCTTTGTGAGCTCGGATTTAGTGCCCTCCTGAATGAGCTCTGCTTTCAACCCCCCCTGAGTGTGCTCTGCTTTTGAACCCCATGAGTGAGCTAGGCTTAAGTCCCCTACTGAGTGAGCTCTTCTTTAGTCCCCTCTTGAGTGAGCTCTGGTTTAGACTCTTCCTGAGTGAACTCGGTTTTAGGCCCTTCCTGAGTGAGGCTCAGCTTTTGTCCCCTCCTGAGAGAGCCCGGCTTTAGTCCCCTCCTGATAGCGCTTGGTTTTAGAGCCCTTGTGAATGAGCACAGCTTTTGTCCCCTCCTCCGTGAGTTCGGCTGAAGTCCCCTACTGAGTGAGCTCGGCTTTAGACCCCTCTGAGTGAGCTCAGCTTTAGATCCCTCCTGAGTGAGCTCAGCTTTAGACCCCCCTGAATGAGCTAGGCTTTAGACCACTCTGAGTGAGCTCGGCCTTAGGCCCCTCCTGAGTGAAGCTCAGCTTTAGTCCTCTCGTGAGTGAGCTCTGTTTTAGTTCTCTCCTGAGTGAGCTCGGCTTTTCTCCCCTCCTGAGTGAAGCTCAGCATTAGACCTCTCCTGAATGAGCTAAGCTTTAGCCCCTCCTGAGAGAGCTCTGCTTTTGTCCACTGCTTAGTGAGCTCGGTTTTAGACCACTCCTGAGTGAGCACAGCTTTAGTCCCCTCCTGAGTGAGCTCGGCTTTTGTCCCCCCCTGAGTGAGCGCAGCTTTAGTCCCCTCCTGAGTTAGCTCGGCTTTTTACCCCTCCTGAGTCACGCTCAGCTTTAGACCCCTCCTGACTGAGATCAGCTTTAGTCCCGTCCTGATTGACATTGGCTTTTGATCCCCTTGAGTGAACCTCAGCTTTAGACCCCTCCTTAGTGAGCTCGGCTTTAGTCCTCTCTTCAAAGAGCTCGGCTTAAGTCTCCTCTTGAGTGAGCTCGGCTTTAGTCCCCTCTTGAGTAAGCTTGGATAAGTACCCTGCTGAGTGAGCTTGGTTTTAGACCCCTCCTGAGTGAGCACAGCTTTAGTCCCCTCCTGAGTGAGCTAGGCTTTAGTCCCCCCCTATATGAGCACAGCTTTAGTCCCCTCCTACGTGAGCTTGGCTTTAGATCCCTCCTGAGTGAGCTCGGCTTAAGACTCCGCCTGAGTGAGCTCGGCTTAAGACTCCACCTGAGTGAGCTCGGCTTTTGACCTCTCCTGAGAGTGCTCGGCTTTTGACCCCTCCTGAGTGAGCCCTGCTTTTGATCCCCCTAAGTGAGCTCTGCTTTAGACCCCCCTGACCGAGTTCTGTTTTAGACCCCCCTGAGTAAGCTCTGCTTTTGACCCCTCCTGAGTGTGTTCTGCTTTAGACCCCTCCTGAGTGAGCTCTGCTTTTCAGCCCCCCTCAGTGAGCTCTGCTTTATCCCCTTTTGAGTGAGCTCTGCTTTAGACCCCCCTGATTGAGGTCTGCTTTAACCCCCCCTGAGTGAGCTCTGCTTTAGACCCCCCTGAGTGGGCTCTGCTTGAGACCCCCGTGAGTGAGCTCTGCTTTAGTCCCCCCTGAGTTCTCTCTGCGATTTAAAAACCACATCAGAGTGAGCTCTGCTTTAGTCCCCTCCTGAGTGAGCTCGGGTTTAGTCTCCCCTGAGTGAGCTCGGCTTTAGACTCCTCCTGAGATAGCTCTGCTTTCGACCCCTCTTGAGTGAGCTCGTCTTTTGACCCCTCCTGAGTGAGCCTGGGTATAGAACCCCCTGAGTGAACCTCGGCTTTTGCCCCCTCCTGAGTGAGCTTGGCTTTAGAATCCTCCTGAGTGAGCTCGGTTTAAAACTCCACCTGAGTAAGCTCGGCTTAATACTTCACCTGAGTGTGCTGGGCTTAAGACTCCACCTGAGTGAGTTCGGCTTAATACTCCACCTGAGTGAGCTCGGCTTAAGACTCCACCTGTGTGAGCTCGGGTTTAGACCCCTCCTGAGTTAGCTCGGCTTTAGTTCCCCCCGAGTGAGCTCTGCTTGAGACCCCCCTGAGTGAGCTCTGCTTTAGACCCCCCTTTCTGAGCTCTGCTTTCGACCCCTCCTGAGTGCGCTCAGCTTTAGTCCCTCCTGAGTGAGCTCTGCTTTTGACCACATCTGAGTTAGCTCGGTTTTAGACCTCCCTGAGTTAACTCTGCTTTAGACCCTTCCTACGTGAGCTCTGCTTTAGACCCCTCCTGAGTGAGCTCTGTTTTTGACCCCATCTGAGTGAGCTCGGTTTTTGACCCCCCTGAGTGAGCTCTGCTTTCGACCCCCCTGAGTGAGCTCGGCTTTAGAACCTTCCAGACGGAGCTCTGCCTTGGACCCCTCCTGAATGAGCTCTGCTTTCGACCCCCCTGAGTGAGCTCTGTTTGAGACCCCTCCTTGGTGATCTCGGCTTTAGTCCCCTCCTGAGTGAGTTCGGCTATTGACCCCTCCTGAATAAGCTCGGCTTTAGACCCCTCCTGAGTGAACCTCTGCTTTAGACCCCTCCTGAGTGAAGCTCAGCTTTAGACCCCTCCTGAGTGAGCTCGGCTTTAGTGTCCACTGAGTGAGCTCTGCTTGAGTCCCCTCCTTGGTGAGCTTGGCTTTAGAGCCTCCTGAGTGAGCTCTGCTTTTGACCCCTCCTGAGTGAGCTCTGCTTTGGACCTCCCTGTTTGAGCTCTGCTTTTAGACCCCTGAGGAGCTCTGCTTTGGACCCCCTTGAGTGAGCTCTGCTTTGGAGCCCCTCCTGAGTGAGCTCGGCTTTGGTCCCCCTGAATGAGCTCTGCTTTATAACCCTCCTGAGTGAGCTCGGTGTCAGACCCCCCTGAGTGAGCTCGGCTTTAGACCTTTCCTGGGTGAGCTCGGCTTAAGACCCCCTTGAGTGAGCTCGGTTTTAGACCTCCCTGAGTGAGCTCTGCTTTAGACCCCCCTTTGTGAGCTCTGCTTTGGTCCCCCCTGAGTGAGTCCTTCTTTGTTCCCCCATGAGTGAGCTCTGCTTTAGACTCCCCGAGTGAGTTCTGCTTTAGACCCCTCCTGAGTGAGTTCTGCTTTACATCCCTCCTGAGTGAGTTCTGCTTTACACCCCTCCTCATTCGGCGCTGCTTTAGACCCCTCTGAGTGAGCTCTGCTTATGACCCCATCTTAGTGAGCTCCGTTTTAGACCCCCTGAGTGGGCTCTGTTTTAGACCCCACTGAGTGAGCTCTGCTTTGGACCCCTCCTGGGTGTGCTCGGCATTAGAACCCTCTTGAGTGAGCTTGGTTTTAGACTTCCCTGACTGAGCTCTGCTTTTGACCCCCTGAGTGAGCTCTGCTTTGACCCCCCCTGTGTGAGCTCTGGTTTAGACCCCTCTGAGTGAGCCCTGCTTTAGACCCCCCTGAGACAGCTCTGCTTTAGACCCCCCTGAGTGAGCTCTGCTTTAGACCCCTTCTGAGTGAGCTCGGCTCTAGTCCCCCCTGTGTGAGCTATGCTTTTGACCTCTCTGAGTGAGCCCTGCTTTAGACCCCCCTGAGTGAGTTTTGCTTTCGACCCCCCTGTGTGAGCTCTGCTTTAGACCTCTCCTCGGTGAGCATGGCTTGGGACCCCTCTTGAGTTCGCTCGGTTTTAGACCCCTCTTGAGTGAGCTTGGATTTAGATTTCCCTGAGTGAGCTCTGCTTTTTTCCCCCCTGAGTGAGCTCGGCTTTACACCCTGCTGAGTGAGCTCTGCTTTAGATCCCTCCTGAGTGAGCTCTGCTTTAGACCTTTCTGCGCGAGCTCTGCTTTAGACCCCTCCTGAGTGAGCTCTGCTTTAGCTCCCCTTGATTGACCTCTGCTTTTTAGCCCATCTGAGTGAGCTCGGTTTTAGATCTCCTGAGTGAGCTCTGCTTTAGTACCCAACTGAGTGAGCTCTGCTTTAGACCCCTCCTGGGTGAGCTCGGCATTAGACGCCTCTTGAGTGAGCTTGGATATGGACTTCCCTGAGTGAGCTCTGCTTTTGACCCCCCTGATTGAGCTCGGCTTTAGACCTTCCTGAGTGAGCTCGGCTTTGGACCCCCCTGAGTGAGCTCAGCTTTAGTCCCCTCCTGAGTGAGCTCTTCTTTAGCCCCCCCTGAGTGAGCTTGGCTTTTGACCCCTCCTGAATGAGCTCTGCTTTAGCCCTCCCTGAGTGAGTTCGGCTTTAGACCCCTCCTGTGTGAGCTCTGCTTTAGACTCCCCTGAGTGAGCTCAGCTTCCCCCCCACCCCGTGTGAGCTCGGGTTTAGGCCCCTCCTGAGTGAGCTCGGCTTCAGACTCCCCTGAGTGAGCTCTGCTTTCGACCCCTCCTGAGTGAAGCTCTGCTTTAGACCCCTCCTTAGTGAGCTCGGCTTAGACCCTCCTGAGTGAGCTCGGCTTTAGTCCCCTCCTGAGTGATGCTCTGCTTTTGTCCCTCCTTTGTGAACTCGGCTGGCCCCCTCCTTGCTGAGCTCTGCTTTTAGACTCCTCTGTGTGAGCTCTGCTTTCCCGGCCCTGAGTGAGCTCGGCTTTTCACCCCTCTTGAGTGAGCTCAGCTTTTTCTCTTTACTTTTTTGAGCTCGGCTTTAGACCCCTGCTGAGTGAGCTCGGCTTTATTCCCCTCCTGAGTGACCTCGGCTTTTAGTCCCTCCTGAGAGAGCTTGGTTTAGACCCTTCCCAGTGAGCTCGGCTTTAGCCCCTCCTGAGTGAGCTCGGCTTTAGACCCCTCCTGAGTGAGCTGTGCTTTCAACCCCTCCTGAGTGAGCTCAGCTTTAGACCCCTCCTGACTGAGCTCTGCTGTCGACTTCCCTGAGTGAGCTCTGCTTTTGACCCCCCTGAGAGTGCTCGGCTTTACATCCCCTCGAGTGAGCTCTGCTTTAATCCCCTCCTGTGAGAGCTCTGCTTTAGACTCCTCTGAGTGAGCTCTGCCTTAGACCTCCCTGATTGAGCTCTGCTTTAGACCCCCCTGAGTGAGCTCTGCTTTAGATTCCCCTGAATGAGCTCTGCTTTAGACCCCCCTGAGTGAGCCCTGCTTTAGACCCCCCTGAGTGAGTTCTGCTTTATACCCCTCCTGAGTGAGCTCGGCTTTTGTCCCCCCTGAGTGAGCTTTGATTTAGACCCCTCCTGAGTGAGCTCGGCTTTTGTCCCCCCTGAGTGAGCTTTGCTTTAGACCTCTCCTGAGTGAGCTCGGTTTTATTCCCCCCTGAGTGAGCTTTGATTTAGTCCCCTCCTGAGTGAGCTTGGTTTTAGACCCCTCTGAGTGAGCTCGGCTTTTTACCCCTCCTGTCAGTGCTCTGCTTTCGACCCCCTGAGTGAGCTCGGTTTTGATCCCCTCTGTGAGCTCTGCTTTAGATCCCCTGAGTGACTTCTGCTTTAGACCCCCCTGAGTCAGCCCTGCTTTTGACCCCTCTGAGTGAATTCAGCTTTCGACCCCCCTGAGTGAGCTCCTGCTTTAGACCCCTCCTGTGTGAGATCTGCTTTAGACCTCCCTGAGTGAGCTCTGCTTTAGACCCCCCTGATTGAGCTCTGCTTTAGATCCCCCCTGAGTGAGCTCTGCTTTTGACCCCCCTGAGTGAGCCCTGCTTTAAACCCCCCTGAGTGAGTTCACCGTTAGACCCCTCCTGAGTGATGCTCAGCTTTAGTCCCCTCCTAAGTGAACTCGGCTTTCGTCCCCTCCTTGCTGAGCTCTGCTTTTGACTCCTCTGTGTGAGCTCTGCTTTACTCCCGTCCTGAGTGAGCTCGGCTTTTCACCCCTCTTGAGTGAGCTCTGCTTTAGACCTCTCCTGAGTGAGCTCGGTTTTATTCCCCCCTGAGTGAGCTTTGATTTAGACCCCTCCTGAGTGAGCTTGGTTTTAGACCCCTCTGAGTGAGCTCGGCTTTTTACCCCTCCTGTCAGTGCTCTGCTTTCACCCCCTGAGTGAGCTTTCGGTTTTAGATCCCCTGAGTGAGCTCTGCTCTTGACCCCCCTGAGTGAGCCCTGCTTTAAACCCCCTGGAGTGAGTTCACCGTTAGACCCCTCCTGAGTGATGCTCAGCTTTAGTCCCTCCTTAGTGAACTCCGGCTTTCGTCCTCCTTGCTGAGCTCTGCTTTTGACTCTCTGTGTGAGCTCTGCTTTACTCCCCTCCCTGAGTGAGCTCGGCTTTTCACCCCCCCCTTTGAGTGAGCTCTGCTTGGGTCCCCTTCCTGTCTGAGAGCTTAGGATTTAGAGCGCTGGCTTAGTCCCCTGCCTGAGTGAGTCCCCTCCTGAGAGAGCTTAGTCCCTTCCTGAGTGACCTCGGCTTTGGAGACCCTCCTGAGTCCCCTGAGCTTGGTTTAGACCTTCCTGAGTGAGCTCGGCTTTAGACCCTCCTGAGTGAGCTCGAACCTGCTCCTGAGTGAGCTCTGCTTAGAACCCTCCTGAGTGAGCTCTGCTTTAGACCCCTCCTGAGTGAGCTCTGCTTTTTTGACCCCCTGTTTGAGCTCTGCTTTTTGACCCCCTCCTGAGTGAGAGTGAGCTTTGGTCCCCCCTGAATGAGCTCTGCTTTTATAACCCTCCTGGAGGAGCTCAGTTTCAGACCCCCCTGAGTGAGTTCGGCTTTGACCTCTCCTGGGTGAGCTCGGCTTAAGACCCCCTTGAGTGAGCTCGGTTTTTGACCCCCCTGAGTGAGCTCTGCTTTAGACCCCCTGTGAGCTCTGCTTTGGTCCCCCCCTGAGTGAGTCCTTCTTTGTACCCCCCATGAGTGAGCTCTGCTTTAGACCCCCGAGTGAGTTCTGCTTTGGAGACCCCTCCTGAGTGTTCTGCTTTTGACCCTCCTGAGTGAGTTCTGCTTTTACACCCTCCTCATTCAGGCGCTGCTTTAGACCCCTGAGTGAGCTCTGCTTATGACCCCATCTTAGTGAGCTCCGTTTTAGACCCCCTCAGTAGGCTTTGTTTTAGACCCCACTGAGTGAGCTCTGCTTTGGACCCCTCCTGGGTGTGCTCGGCATTAGAACCCTCTGAGTGAGCTTGGTTTTAGAACCCTCCCTGACTGAGCTCTGCTTTTGACCCCCCTGAGTGAGCTCTGCTTTAGACCTCCCTGGGAGAGCTCTGCTTTAGACCCCCCTGAGTGAGCTCTGCTTTTAGACCCCTTCTGAGTGAGCTCGGCTCTAGTCCCCCCTGTGTGAGCTTATGCTTTGACCTCTGGAGTGAGCCCTGCTTTAGACCCCCCCTGAGTGAGTTTTGCTTTAGACCCCCTGAGTGAGCTCTGCTTTAGACCTCTCCTCGGTGAGCATGGCTTGGGACCCCTCTTGAGTTAGCTCGGTTTTAGACCCCTCTTGAGTGAGCTTGGATTTAGACTTCCCTGAGTGAGCTCTGCTTTTTTCCCCCCTGAGTGAGCTCGGCTTTAGACCCTGCTGAGTGAGCTCTGCTTTAGAGACCCTCCTGAGTGAGCTCTGCTTTTAGATCCCTCCTGAGTGAGCTCTGCTTTTGACCCTTCTCTGCGAGCTCTGCTTTGACTCTCCTGAGTGAGCTTTTAGACCCTCCTGAGTGAGCTCTGCTTTAGCACCCTCCTGAGAGAGCTTGGTTTTAGACCCTTCCTGAGTGAGCTCTGCTTTAGACCCCTCCTGAGTGAGCTTGGGCATTGAGGACTGCTCCTGAGTAGCTTTGGATTTAGGAACCCTCCTGAGTGAGCTTGGATTTAGTGACCCCCCTCTGAGTGCGCTGCCCCTCCTGAGTGAGCTCTGCTTTTAGGACCCCTCCTTTGTGAGCTCTGCTTTTAGACCCCTCCTTAGTGAGCTCTGCTTTAGACCCTCCCTGGAGTGAGCTCTGCTTTAGCCCCCTGGAGTGAGAGAACGGCCACTTTTGAACCCCCTTTGACCCCCCCTGTGAGCTCTGCTTTTGACCCCTCCTGAGTGAGCTCTGCTTAAGACCTCCCTGAGTGAGCTTCTTAAAGACCCTCCTGAGTGAGCTCGGCTTTAGACCCCCTGAGTGAGCTCTCTGCTTTAGAAGCCCTGAGTGAGCTCTGCTTTAGACCCCCTGAGTGAGCTCTGCTTTAGAACCCCTGAGTGAGCTCTGCTTAGACCTCCCTGGAGTGAGCTTCTCTTTGAGCCCCTCCTGATTGAGCCTGGTTTTAGACCACCCTGAGTGAGCTCTGCTTTTGACCCCTCCTGAGTGAGCTCGGCTTTAGACCCCCCTGAGTGAGCTCTGCTTTATCCCCCTCCTGAGTGAGCTCTGCTTTAGACCCCTCCTGAGTGAGCTCTGCTTTAGACCCCTCCTGAGTGAGCTCTGCTTTAGACCCCTCCTGAGTTAGCTCTGCTTTAGACCTCCCTGTTTGAGCTCTGCTTTTAGACCCCCTGAGTGAGCTCTGCTTTAGACCCCCTTGAGTGAGCTCTGCTTTAGACCCCTCCTGAGTGAGCTCGGCTTTCGTCCCCCCTGAATGAGCTCTGCTTTATAACCCTCCTGAGTGAGCTCGGTTTCAGACCCCCCTGAGTGAGCTCGGCTTTAGACGTCTCCTGGGTGAGCTCGGCTTAAGACCCCCTTGAGTGAGCTCGGTTTTTGACCCCGCTGAGTGAGCTCTGCTTTAGACCCCCCTGTTCAAGCTCTGCTTTGGTCCCCCCTGAGTGAGTCCTTCTTTGTACCCCCATGAGTGAGCTCTGCTTTAGACCCCCCGAGTGAGTTCTGCTTTAGACCCCTCCTGAGTGAGTTCTGCTTTTGACCCCTCCTGAGTGAGTTCTGCTTTACACCCCTCCTCATTCGGCGCTGCTTTAGACCCCTCTGAGTGAGCTCTGCTTATGACCCCATCTTTGTGAGCTCCGTTTTAGACCCCCTCAGTGGGCTTTGTTTTAGACCCCACTGAGTGAGCTCTGCTTTGGACCCCTCCTGGGTGTGCTCGGCATTAGAACCCTCTTGAGTGAGCTTGGTTTTAGACTTCCCTGACTGAGCTCTGCTTTTGACCCCCCTGAGTGAGCTCTGCTTTAGACCTCCCTGTGTGAGCTATGCTTTTGACCTCTCTGAGTGAGCCCTGCTTTGGACCCCCCTGAGTGATTTTTGCTTTCGACCCCCCTGAGTGAGCTCTGCTTTAGACCTCTCCTCGGTGAGCATGGCTTGGGACCCCTCTTGAGTTAGCTCGGTTTTAGACCTCTCTTGAGTGAGCTTGGATTTAGACTTCCCTGAGTGAGCTCTGCTTTTTTCCCCCCAGAGTGAGCTCGGCTTTAGACCCTGCTGAGTGAGCTCTGCTTTAGACCCCTCCTGAGTGAGCTCTGCTTTAGATCCCTCCTGAGTGAGCTCTGCTTTAGACCCTTCTGCGCGAGCTCTGCTTTAGACTCTCCTGAGTGAGCTCGGCTTTAGACCCCTCCTGAGTGAGCTCTGCTTTAGCCCCCCTTGATTGACCTCTGCTTTTTAGCCCATCTGAGTGAGCTCGGTTTTAGATCTCCTGAGTGAGCTCTGCTTTAGTACCCAACTGAGTGAGCTCTGCTTTAGACCCCTCCTGGGTGTGCTCGGCATTAGACGCCTCTTGAGTGAGCTTGGATATAGACTTCCCTGAGTGAGCTCTGCTTTTGACGCCCCTGATTGAGCTCGGCTTTAGACCCTCCTGAGTGAGCTCGGCTTTAGACCTCCCTGAGTGAGCTCAACTTTAGACCCCTCCTGAGTGAGCTCTGCTTTAGCCCCCCCTGAGTGAGCTCGGCTTTAGACCCCTCCTGAATGAGCTCTGCTTTAGCCCTCCCTGAGTGAGCTCGGCTTTAGACCCCTCCTGTGTGAGCTCTGCTTTAGACTCCCCTGAGTGAGCTCTGCTTTCGACCCCTCCTGAGTGAAGCTCTGCTTTAGACCCCTCCTTAGTGAGCTCGGCTTTAGACCCCACCTGAGTGAGCTCGGATTTAGACCCCTCCTGAGTGATGCTCTGCTTTTGTCCCCTCCTTTGTGAACTCGGCTTTCGTCCCCTCCTTGCTGAGCTCTGCTTTAGACTCCTCTGTGTGAGCTCTGCTTTCCTCCCGTCCTGAGTGAGCTCGGCTTTTCACCCCTCTTGAGTGAGCTCGGCTTTCGTCCCTTCCTTTTTTGAGCTCGGCTTTAGACCCCTGCTGAGTGAGCTCGGCTTTAGTCCCCTCCTGAGTGACCTCGGCTTTAGTCCCCTCCTGAGAGAGCTTGGTTTTAGACCCTTCCTGAGTGAGCTCAGCTTTGGACCCCTGCTGAGTGAGCTCGGCATTAGACCCCAACTTAGTGAGCTCGGCTTTAGACCCCTCCTGAGTGAATTCGGCTTTAGACCCCTCCTGAGTGAGCTATGCTTTCAACCCCTCCTGACTGAGCTTGGCTGTAGACTTCCCTGAGTGAGCTCTGCTTTTGACCCCCCTGAGAGTGCTCGGCTTTACATCCCCTTGAGTGAGCTCTGCTTTAATCCCCTCCTGTGAGAGCTCTGCTTTAGACTCCTCTGAGTGAGCTCTGCTTTAGACCTCCCTGATTGAGCTCTGCTTTAGACCCCCCTGAGTGAGCCCTGCTTTAGACCCCCATGAGTGAGTTATGCTTTATACCCCTCCTGAGTGAGCTCGGCTTTAGTCCCCCCTGAGTGAGCTTTGCTTTTGACCTCTCCTGATTGAGCTCGGTTTTATTCCCCCCTGAGTGAGCTTTGATTTAGACCCCTCCTGAGTGATCTCGGTTTTAGACCCCTCTGAGTGAGCTCGGCTTTAGACCCCTCCTGTGTGAGCTCTGCTTTCGACCCCCCTGAGTGAGCTCGGTTTTAGATCCCTCTGAGTGAGCTCTGCTTTAGATCCCCCTGAGTGAATTCTTCTTTAGACCCCCCTGAGTGAGCCCTGCTTTCGACCCCTCTGAGTGAATTCAGCTTTCGACCCCCCTGAGTGAGCTCTGCTTTAGACCCCTCCTGTGTGAGCTCTGCTTTCGACCACCGTTAGTGAGCTCCTTTTTAGATCCCCCTGAGTGAGCTCTGCTTTAGATCCCCCCGAGTGAGCTCTGCTTTTGACCCCCCTGAGTGAGCCCTGCTTTTGACCCCCCCTGAGTGAGTTCAGCTTTGACCCCCTGATTGAGCTCTGCTTTAGACCTCCCTGAGTGAGCTCTGCTTTAGACCCCCCTGAGTGAGCTCTGCTTTAGATCCCCCTGAGTGAGCTCTGCTTTTGACCCCCCTGAGTGAGCCCTGCTTTAAACCCCCCTGAGTGAGCCCTGGTTTAAACCCCCCTGAGTGAGTTCACCGTTAGACCCCTGCTGAGTGAGCTCGGCTTTTGTCCCCTCCTGAGTGACCTCGGCTTTCGTCCCGTCCTGTGAGAGCTTGGTTTTAGACCCTTCCTGTGTGAGCTCGGCTTTAGACCCCTCCTGAGTGAGCTCGGTATTAGACTGCTCCTGAGTGAGCTTGGATTTAGAACCCTCCTGAGTGAGCTCGTCTTTAGACCCCTCCTGAGTGCACTCGGCTTTTGACCCTTCCTGAGTGAGCTATGCTTTTGACCCCTCCTTAGTGAGCTCTGCTTTAGACCCCTCCTTAGTGAGCTCTGCTTTCGACCCCTCCTTAGTGAGCTCTGCTTTAGCCCCCCCTCGAGTGAGCGCGGCTTTACTCCCCCCCGAGTGAACTTCACTTTAGACCCCCCTGTGTGAGCTCTGCTTTTGCCCCTCTCCTGAGTGAGCTCTGCTTAAGACCTCCCTGAGTGAGCTTCTCTTTAGACCCCTCCTGAGTGAGCTCGGCTTTAGACCCCCCTGAGTTTGCTCAGCTTTAGACCCCCCTGAGTGAGCTCTGCTTTAGAACCCCCTGAGTGAGCTCTGCTTTAGACCCCCCTGAGTGAGCTCTGCTTTAGACCTCTCCTCAGTGAGCTCTGCTTTAGACCTCCCTGAGTGAGCTTCTCTTTAGACCCCTCCTGATTGTGCTCGGTTTTAGACCACCCTGAGTGAGCTCTGCTTTCGACATCTCCTGAGTGAGCTCGGCTTTAGACCCCCCTGAGTGAGCTCGGCTTTAGACCCCCTGAGTGAGCTCTGCTTTAGACCCCCCTGAGTGAGCTCTGCTTTTAGACCCCCTGAGTGAGCTCTGCTTTTAGACCCCCTGAGTGAGCTCTGCTTTGACCCCCTGAATGAGCTCTGCTTTAGACCCTCCTGAGTGAGCTCTGCTTTAGACCCCTCCTGAGTGAGCTCTGCTTTAGACCCCCCTGAGTGAGCTCTGCTTTAGACCCCCCTGAGTGAGCTCGGCTTTAGATCCCCCTGAGTGAGCCCTGCTTTAGACCCCGCTGGGTGAGCTCGGCTTTAGACCCCCTTGAGTGAGCCCTGCTTTTGACCCCCCTGAGTGAACTCGGCTTTTGACCCCCTGAGTGAGCTCTGTTATAGACCCCTCTTGAGTGAGCTCGGGTTTAGACCCCCCCCGATTGAGTTCTGCTTTAGACCCCCCCTGAGTGAGCTCGGCTTTAGTCCCCTCCTGAGTGAGCTCGGCTTTAGACCCCCCTGAGTGTGCTCGGCTTTCCATCCCCTTGAGTGAGCTTTGCTTGAAACCCCTCCTGTGAGAGCTCTGCTTTAGACTCCTCTGAGTGAGCTCTCCTTTAGACCCCCCTGAGTGAGCTCTGCTTTAGACCCCCCCTGAGTGAGCTCGGCTTTCGGTCCCTCGTGAGTGAGCTCGGATTTAGACTTCCCTGAGTGAGCTCTGCTTTTGACCACCCTGAGTGAGTTTGGCTTTAGACCCCCCTGAGTGAGCTCTGCTTTATACCCCTCCTGAGTGAGCTCTGCTTTATACCCCTCCTCAGTGAGCTCTGCTTTATACCCCTCCTGAGTGAGCTCTGCTTTAGACCCCTCCTGAGTGAGCTCTGCTTTAGACCCCTCCTGAGTGAGCTCGGCTTTAGACCCCCCTGAGAGAGCTCTGCTTTGGACCCCCCTGAGTGAGCTCTGCTTTAGTCCCCCCTGAGTGAGCTCTGCTTTTGTCCCCCTTGAGTGAGCTCTGCTTTAGACCCCCCTGAGTGAGCTCTGCTTTCGACCCCCCTGAGTTAGCTCTGCTTTAGTCCCCCCTCAGTTAGCTTGGCATTAGACCCCCCTGAGTGAGCTCTGCTTTAGACCCCTCCTGTGTGAGCTCGGCTTTAGACCCCCCAGAGTGAGCTCGGTTTTAGACCCCCCTGTGTGAGCTCGGCTTTAGTCTCCCCCAGGTCGTGGTTCTGGGTTCCCCAACCTCAGTTTTGCCTACTTCCTTAATGGTGATTTCCTGTGTGCTTGTGGATATAGTTACTTCTTCAATGGTGCTATATTTCACATTCACTACAACTGGATGCTGCTGTACAGCAGCAGTATCTCATAGATCGAAACAAACAGGCCACGCCCATCCGCGCTCCCTTCACCCCTCGAAAAGAAAACGAAATAAACAATGTAATAGTTCCCCTTTGTGAAAAAAAAAAAAAAAATGTGATAAGTGATGTGATAAGTACACTCAACAAGTTAGATTGGATTGGATTGTTGATTGGAATATTGGTTTTGAGTGTATTAAGTTATTTTAGTAACATTAGTAACATACTCATCTTGTTAAGGAGCTATGTTTTTCTCTGTCCACTGGCCTAAATCCTTGTAACATAATTATTTGCTTGTTTTTTATACAAAAGCAAACGCCAGCTGGTCTGAAAAATGTTGACACTTAATGATCTGTGTGGTTAGAAACATCATTCCCTCTGGATTAAAAAAAAAAAGCAAGAGCATTACTGAATTTTAGTCAAAAACCTTTTCTTGATAAACCGGTCCAGACTGGTGAAGAAATTGTAATCCTATTATATTTGAATGGCAATTTTTGGAGATTTCCATGGAATGTGTTGTATTATATTAAGTGAAAGCATTTGCGTGCTGGACATTAGAATTGTTTATTAATTTTAGCTGCCTACCTGGAGTCATAAATGCCTGAAGAAGTCCAGAATTTTTTACTTTTATTTGTTTTTTGAAGCAGTGTGATGATTAACCCAGGCATGTGTACCTTGTCTAGGACTGACCATGAGCCCCGTGTGCCTACCAGACCAGCGTATTGAACTGAACGAGACCTGGTCCTGTGTCACAACAGGCTGGGAGTTGGGAAAGTTTTCCGGTGAGTTCCTGCGAGCTAGCATGGTCTGTGTGATCAACTGGCTGGTAGCGCTGTGGCCACACAGCATGAGGGTTATGGCCTTGAATTGGACCTGAGACCTCTGGGCGTCTCACTCCAGACGCATGCTTGCTGGGATAACTGGACACTCGGAATCGCCCATCGGACTGTGTGTGTGAGTGACTGGTGTGTTATCCACCCTCAACTGGCGGATTGTCCGCTCTGTGTTCCTGCCTCGTACCCAGTGCATGATGGGATAGGCTCCAGCCTGCCCACTCTCCAACTGAGGGATCATTGGGTAGATGGTGGAGTTTGCCCATCACTGTGTTTGGGCTCAGAAGGGGCTGCATCTCGGTTGACATGCCCCTCCTGGCAGTGTATCACAAATGAAATGTAGCGTGTGAGGCCGTCACACAAGTGGTTCTGCCAGTGGTTCTGGTCTGTTTCATGCTCCTTACACCTGGCTTTGTTTTACACTGTAGTTCTGTCAGCAGTCGGTTGGCCTTCATCTGGACACTGAAACAGTCGCCAAAATCAGTTCCTGGTGATGTACTGTACATCATGATGCAGATCT
>CM056212.1:29963605-30019932 GCA_029692085.1 Gymnothorax javanicus
CACTCTGGGGTCTAAAGCCGAGCTCACACAGGAGGGGGTCTAAAAGCAGAGCTCACTCAGGGGGTCTAAAGCCAAGCTAACTGAGGGGGGGACTAAAGCAGAGCTCACTCAGGGGTCGAAAGCAGAGCACACTCAGGGGGTCCTAAAGCAGGAGCCCACTCAGGGGGACAAAAGCCAAGAGCTCACCAGGGGGGGACTAAAGCAGAGCTCACTCAGGAGGGGTCTAAGCAGAGCTCACTCAGGAGGGGTCTAAAGCAGAGCTCACTCCAGGAGGGGTATAAAGCAGAGCTCACTGAGGAGGGGGTGTAAAGCAAGAGCTCACTGAGGAGGGGTATAAAGCAGAGCTCACTCAGGAGGGGTATAAAGCAGAGCTCACTCAGGGGGTCCAAAGCCAAACCTCACTCAGGGTGGTCAAAAGCAGAGCTCACTCAGGGAAGTCTAAATCCGAGCTCACCACCGAGGGACCAGCCGAGCTCACTCAGGGGGGGTGTAAAGCAAGAGCTCCTCCAGGGGGTCCTAAAGGAGAGCTCCACTCCAGAGGAGTCTAAGCAGAGCTCTCAAAGGAGAGGTTTCAAGCAAAGCTCACTCAAGGGGATGGAAAGCCGAGCACACACCAGGGGGGTCAAAGCCGAGCTCACTCAGGGAGGGGGACTAAGCCAGCTCACTCAGGGGGTCTAAAGCAGAACTCAATCGGGGGTCTAAAAACCCGAGCTCACTCAAGAGGGTCTATAACAGAGCTCACTCAGGGGGGGTCAAAAGCCGAGAGTTCACTCAGGGGGTCAAAAGCAGGGCTCACTCAAGGGGTCTAAAAAGCCGAGCACACTCAGGGGGGGTCTAAAGCAGGGCTCACTCAGGGGGTCTAAAGCCGAGCTCACTCAGGGGGTCCCAAAGCAGAGCTCACTCAGGGAGGCCCAAAGCGAGCTCACTCCAGGAGGGCTCCAAAGCAGAGCTCACTCAGGAGGGTCTAAAGCAGGAGGCTCACTCAGGGGGTCTAAAGCAGAGCTCACTCAGGGGGCTCAAAGCCGAGCTCACTCAGGGGGTCCTAAAAGCCGAGCTCACTCAGGAGAGGTCGAAAGCAGAGCTCCTCAGGGTGGGTCTAAAAACCGAGCTCAATCAGGAGGGGTCTAAAGAGAAGCTCACTCAGGGAGGTCTAAAGCAGAGCTCACTGAGGAGGGGTCTAAAGCAGAGCTCACTCAGGGGGGGTCTAAAGCAGAGCTCCTCAGGGGTTCAAAGCAGAGCTCACTCAGGGGGTCTAAAGCTGAGCTCACTCAGGGGTCCTAAAGCCAGAGCTCACTCAGGAGGAGTCAAAGAGAAGCTCACTCAGGGAGGTCTTAAGCAGAGCTCACTCAGGAGAGGGGCAAAAGCAGAGCTCACACAGGGGGCCTAAAGTGAAGTTCACTTTCGGGGGAGTAAAGCGGCGCTCACTCGAGGGGGGGGCTAAAGCAGAGCTCACTAAGGAGGGGTCTAAAGCAGAGCTCACTAAGGAGGGGTCTAAAGCAGAGCTCACTAAGGAGGGGCTAAAGCATAGCTCACTCAGGAAGGGTCAAAAGCGGCGGCGAAAGACTCAGGAGGGTCTAAAGACGAGCTCACTCAGGAGGTTCTAAATCAAAGCTCACTCAGGAGCAGTCTAATAATGAGCTCACTCAGGGAGGGGTCTAAGCCGAGCTCACACAGGAAGGGTCTTAAACCAAGCTCTCTCAGGACGGGACTAAAGCCGAGGTCACTCAGGAGGGGGACAAAGCCGAGCTCACTCCAGCAGGGGTCCTAACGGTGAACTCACTCCAGGGGGTTTAAAAAGCAGGGCTCACTCAGGGGGTTTAAAGCAGGCTCACTCAGGGGGGTCAAAAGCAGAGCTCACTCAGGGGGATCTAAAGCAGAGCTCACTCAGGGGGGTCTAAAGCAGAGCTCACTCAGGGAGGTCTAAAGCAGAGCTCAATCAAGGGGGTCTAAAGCTGAACTCACTCAGGGGGGTCAAAAACAGGGCTCACTCAGGGGGGTCAAAAGCAGAGCTCACTGGGGGATCTAAAAGCAGAGCTCACTCAGGGGGATCTAAAAGAGCTCACGGTGTGGTCGAAAAGCAGAGCTCACACAGGAGGGTCCAAAGCAGAGCTCACTCAGGGGGGCCAAAAGCTGAATTCACTCAGAGGGGTCAAAAGCAGGGCTCACTCAGGGGGTCAAAGCAGAATTCACTCAGGGGGATCTAAAGCAGAGCTCACTCAGAGGGATCTAAAACCGAGCTCACTCAGGGGGGTCGAAAGCAGAGCTCACAGGAGGGTCTAAAACCGAGATCACTCAGGGGGGTCCAAAGCAGAATTCACTCAGGGGATCTAAAGCAGAGCTCACTCAGAGGGGATCTCAAACCGAGCTCACTCAGGGGGGTTGAAAGCAGAGCTCACTCAGAGGGGTCTAAACCGAGATCACTCAGGAGGGTCTAAACAAAAGCTCACTCAGGGGAATAAAACCCAGCTCACTCAGAGAGGTCTAAAAGCAAAAGCTCACTCAGGGGGGACTAAAAGCCAGCTCACTCAGGAGGGGTATAAAGCAGAACTCACTCATGGGGGTCCAAAGCAGGGCTCACTCAGGGGGGTCTAAAGCAGAGCTCATTCAGGGGAATCTAAAGCAGAGCTCACTCAGGGGGGTCTAAAGCAGAGCTCACTCAGGGGGGGTCTAAAGCAGAGCTCACTCAGGGAGGTCCAAAGCAGAGCTCAATCCAGGGGGCTCCAAAGCTGAACTCACTCAGGGGGGTCAAAAGCAGGGCCTCCTCAGGGGGTCAAAAGCAGAGCTCACTGGGGATCTAAAGCAGAGCTCACTCCAGGGGATCTAAAGGAGCTCACTAACGGTGGTTTAAAAGCAGAGCTCACACAGGAGGGTCCAAAGCAGAGCTCACTCAGGGGGTTGAAGCTGAATTCACTCAGAGGGGTCAAAAGCAGGGCTCACTCAGGGGGCCTAAAGCAGAATTCACTCAGGGGGATCTAAAGCAGAGCTCACTCAGAGGGATCTAAAACCGAGCTCACTCAGGGGGGTCGAAAGCAGAGCTCACTCAGAGGGGTCTAAAACCGAGATCACTCAGGAGGGGTCGAAATCAAAGCTCACTCAGGGGGGAATAAAACCGAGCTCACTCAGGAGAGGTCTAAAGCAAAGCTCACTCAGGGGGGACTAAAGCCGAGCTCACTCAGGAGGGGTATAAAGCAGAACTCACTCATGGGGGTCCAAAGCAGGGCTCACTCAGGGGGGTCTAAAGCAGAGCTCATTCAGGGGAATCTAAAGCAGAGCTCACTCAGGGGGGTCTAAAGCAGAGCTCAATCAGGGAGGTCTAAAGCAGAGCTCACTCAGGAGGGGTCTAAAGCAGAACTCACTCGGGGGGTCTAAAGCAGAGCTCACTCATGGGGGTACAAAGAAGGACTCACTCAGGGGGGACCAAAGCAGAGCTCGCACAGGGGGGTCTAAAGCAGAGCTCACTCAGGGGGGTCAAAAACCGAGCTCACTCAAGGGGGTCTTAAGCCGAGCTCACCCAGGAGAGGTCTAAAGCCGAGCTCACTCAGGGGGGTCTGAAACCGAGCTCACTCAGGAGGGTTATGAAGCAGAGCTCATTCAGGGGGGACGAAAGCCGAGCTCACTCAGGAGGGGTCTAAAGCAGAGCTCACTCAAGGAGGTCTAAAGCAGAGCTCACTCAGGGGGTCTAAAAGCAGAGCTCAAAGAGGGAGGTCTAAAGCAGAGCTCACTCAGGAGGGGTCCAAAGCAGAGCTCACTCAGGAGGGGTCTAAAGCAGAGCTCACTCAGGAGGGGGATAAAGCAGAGCTCACTCAGGGGGGTCTAAAGCCGAACTCACTCAGGAGAGGTCGAAAGCAGAGCTCACTCAGGGAGGTCTAAAACCGAGCTCAATCAGGAGGGGTCTAAAGAGAAGCTCACTCAGGGAGGTCTAAAGCAGAGCTCACTCAGGGGGTTCTAAAGCAGAGCTCACTCAGGGGGGTCTAAAGCAGAGCTCACTCAGGGGCTTCTAAAGCAGAGCTCACTCAGGGGGGTCTAAAGCCGAGCTCACTCAGGAGGGGTCTAAAGAGAAGCTCACTCAGGGAGGTCTTAAGCAGAGCTCACTCAGGAGGGGTCAAAAGCAGAGCTCACTCAGGGGGGGTCTAAAGCAGAGCTCACAGGGGGGGTCAAAGTGGAGTTCACTCGGGGGGGGGGGAGTAAAGCCGTGCTCACTCCAGGGGGGGCTAAAGCAGAGCTCAATAAGGAGGGGTCTAAAGCAGAGCTCACTAAGGAGGGGTCTAAAGCAGAGCTCACAAAGGAGGCGTCTAAAGCATAGGTCACTCAGGAGGGGTCAAAAGCCGAGCGCACTCACGAGGGGTCTAAAGCAGAGCTCACTCAGGAGGGTTCTAAATCCAAGCTCACTCAGGAGCAGTCTAATGCCGAGATCACTCAGGAAGGGTCTAAAACCAAGCTCTCTCAGGAGGGTGCTAAAGCAGAGCTCACTCAGGAGGGGTCTAAAGCCGAGCTCACTCAGGAGAGTCTAAAGCAGAGCTCGCGCAGAAGGGTCTAAAGCAGAGCTCACTCAGGAGGGATATAAAGCAGAGCTCACTCAGGAGGGGTCTAAAGACGAGCTCACTCAGGAGGGTTCTAAATCCAAGCTCACTCAGGAGCAGTCTAATGCCGAGATCACTCAGGAAGGGTCTAAAACCAAGCTCTCTCAGGAGGGGACTAAAGCCGAGGTCACTCAGGAGGGGACTAAAGCCGAGCTCACTCAGCAGGGGTCTAAAGCCGAGCTCAGACAGGAAGGAACGAAAGCAGAGCTCACTCAAGAGGGGTGAAAAGCCGAGCTCACTCAGGACGGGAGTAAAGCAGAGCTCACACAGAGGAGTCAAAAGCAGAGCTCAGCAAGGAGGGGACGAAAGCCGAGTTCACTAAGGAGGGGACTAAAGCTGAGCATCACTCAGGAGGGGTCTAACGGTGAACTCACTCAGGGGGGTTTAAAGCAGGGCTCACTCAGGGGGGTCAAAAGCAGAGCTCACTCAGGGGGATCTAAAACCGAGCTCACTCAGGGGGGTCGAAAGCAGAGCACTGACAGGAGGGGTAAAAAGCCGAGCTCACTCAGAGGGGTCTAAAACCAAGCTCACTCAGGAGGGGTCTAAATCAAAGCTCACGCAGGGGGGAATAAAACCAAGCTCACTCAGGAGAGGTCTAAAGCAGAGCTCACTCAAGAGGGGTGAAAAGCCGAGCTCACTCAGGACGGGAGTAAAGCAGAGCTCACACAGAGGAGTCAAAAGCAGAGCTCAGGAAGGAGGGGGAAGGAGTTCACTTAGGAGGGACCAAAGCTGAGCATCACCCAGGAGGGTCCTAACGGTGAACTCACTCAGGGGTGTTTAAAGCAGGGCTCACTCAGGGGGGTCAAAAGCAGAGCTCACTCAGGGGGATCTAAAGCAGAGCTCACTCAGGGGGGTCTAAAGCAGAGCTCACTCAGGGAGGTCTAAAGCAGAGCTCACTCAAGGGGGTCTAAAGCTGAACTCACTCAGGGGGGTCAAAAGCAGGGCTCACTCAGGGGGGTCTAAAGCAGAGATCACTCGGGGGGATCTAAAGCAGAGCTCACTCAGGGGGATCTAAAAAGGAGCTCACTACAGGTGGTCGAAAGCAGATCTCACACAGGAGGGGTCTAAAGCAGAGCTCACACAGGGGGGTCGAAAGCTGAATTCACTCAGAGGGGTCAAAAGCAGGGCTCACTCAGGGGGGTCTAAAGCAGAATTCACTCAGGGGGATCTAAAGCAGAGCTCACTCAGAGGGATCTAAAACCGAGCTCACTCAGGGGGGAGGAAAGCAGAGCACTGACAGGAGGGGTAAAAAGCCGAGCTCACTCAGAGGGGTCTAAAACCAAGCTCACTCAGGAGGGGACTAAATCAAAGCTCACTCAGGGGGGAATAAAACCCAGCACACTCTGGGAGAGGTCTAAAAAGCAAAAGCTCACTCAGGGGGACTAAAGCCGAGCTCACTCAGGAGGGGTCAAATCAAAGCTCACTCAGGGGGACTAAAGCCGAGCTCACTCAGGAGGGGTATAAAGCAGAACTCACTCAGGGGGGTCTAAAGCAGAGCTCATTCAGGGGAATCTAAAGCAGAGCTCACTCAGGGGGGTCTAAAGCAGAGCTCAATCAGGGAGGTCTAAAGCAGAGCTCACTCAGAGGAGTCAAAAGCAGAGCTCTCACAGGAGGGGATTAAAGCAGAGCTCACTCGAGGGGATGTAAAGCCGAGCACTCTCAGGGGGGTCAAAAGCACAGCTCACTCAGGGAAGTCTACAGCAGAGCTCAGTCAGGAGGGGTCTAAAGCTGAGCTCACTCAGGAGGGGTTGAAAGCATAGCTCACTCAGGAGGGGTCTAAAGCCGAGCTCACTCAGGAGGGGTCTAAAGCCGAGCTCACTCAGGAAGGGTCTAAAACCAAGCTCTCTCAGGAGGGGACTAAAGCCGAGGTCACTCAGGAGGGGAATAAAGCCGAGCTCACTCAGCAGGGGTCTAAAGCCGTGCTCAAAAAAGTAAGGGACGAAAGCTGAGCTCACTCAAGAGGGGTGAAAAGCAGAGCTCACTCAGGACGGGAGGAAAACAGAGCTCACACAGAGGAGTCTAAAGCAGAGCTCAGCAAGGAGGGGACGAAAGCCGAGTTCACAAAGGAGGGGGACAAAAGCAGAGCATCACTCAGGAGGGGACTAAAGCCGAGCTCACTAAGGAGGGGTCCAAAGCAGAGCTTCACTCAGGAGAGGTCGAAAGCAGAGCTCACTCAGGGGAGTCTGAAGCAGAGCTCACACAGGAGGGGTCTAAAGCCAACTCGCTCAGGAGGGAAATAAAGCCGAGCTCACTCAGGAGGGGCCTAAAGCCCAGCTCACACGGGGTGGGGGGGGGAAGCTGAGCTCACTCAGGGAGTCCAAAGCAGAGCTCACACAGGAGGGGTCTAAAGCCGAGCTCACTCAGGGAGGGCTAAAAGCAGAGCTCATTCAGGAGGGTCAAAAAAAGCCAAGCTCACTCAGGGGGGCTAAAGCAGAGCTCACCCAGGAGGGGTCCAAAGCTGAGCACACACTCAGGGGGGTCCAAAGCCGAGCTCACTCAGGAGGGTCTAAAGCCGAGCTCAATCAGGGGGGTCAAAAGCAGAGCTCACTCAGGGAAGTCCATATCCAAGCTCACTCAAGAGGCGTCTAATGCCGAGCTCACCCAGGAGGGGTCAAAAGCAGAGCTCACTCAGTTGGGTACTAAAGCAGAGCTCACTCAGGAGATCTAAAACCGAGCTCACTCAGATGGGCTAAAAAGCAGGGGTCAATCAAGGGGGGCGAAAGCAGAGCTCACTCAGGAGGGGTCTAAAGCCGAGCTCACTCAGGAGGGGTCTAAAGCAGAGCTCACTCAGGAGAGTCTAAAGCAGAGCTCGCGCAGAAAGGTCTAAAGCAGAGCTCACTCAGGAGGGATCTAAAGCAGTGCTCACTCAGGAGGGGTCTAAAGCAGAGCTCACTCAGCAGGGTCTAAAGCCGAGCTCACTCAGGGGGGAAAAAAGCAGAGCTCACTCAGGGAAGTCTAAATCCAAGCTCACTCAAGAGGGGTCTAAAACCGAGCTAACTCAAGAGGGGTCCCAAGCCATGCTCACCGAGGAGAGGTCTAAAGCAGAGCTCACTCAGGGGGGTCGAAAGCAAAACTCACTCAGGGGGGTCTAAAGCAGGGCTCACTCAGAGAGGTCAAAAGCATAGCTCACACAGGGGGGACTAGAGCCGAGCTCACTCAGAAGGGGTCTAAAGCAGAGCTCTCTCGGGGGGGTCGAAAGCAGGGCTCACTCAGAGGGGTCTAAACCAGAGCTCACACAGGGGGGTCGAAAGCAGAGCTCACTCAGGGGGGTCAAAAGCAGAGCTCAGTCAGGGAAGTCTAAAACCAAGCTCACTCAAGAGGGTTCTAATGCCGAGCACACCCAGGAGGGGTCCAAAGCAGAGCTCACTCAGTGGGGTCTAAAACAGAGCCCACTCAGGGGGTCTAAAACGGAGCTCACTAAGATGGGGTCATAAGCAGAGCTCACTCAGAGGGTCTAAAGCAGCGCCGAATGAGGAGGGGTGTAAAGCAGAACTCACTCAGGAGGGGTGTAAAGCAGAACTAACTCAGGAGGGTCTAAAAGCAGAACTCACTCGGGGGGTCTAAAGCAGAGCTCACTGATGGGGGTACAAAGAAGGACTCACTCAGGGGGGACCAAAGCAGAGCTCGCAAAGGGGGGTCTAAAGCAGAGCTCACTCAGGGAGGTCTAAAACCGAGCTCACTCAAGGGGGTCTTAAGCCGAGCGCTCACCCAGGAGAGGCCCAAAGCCGAGCTCACTCAGGGGGGTCTGAAACCCGAGCTCACTCAGGAGGGTTATGAAGCAGAGCTCATTCAGGGGGGGACGAAAGCCGAGCTCACTCAGGAGGGGTCTAAAGCAGAGCTCACTCAAGGGGGTCTAAAGCAGAGCTCACTCAAGGGGGTCTTAAGCCGAGCTCACCCAGGAGAGGTCTAAAGCCGAGCTCACTCAGGGGGGTCTGAAACCGAGCTCACTCAGGAGGTTATAAAGCAGAGCTCATTCAGGGGGGACGAAAGCCGAGCTCACTCAGGAGGGTCTAAAAAGCAGAGCTCACTCAAGGGGGTCTAAAGCAGAGCTCACTCAGGGGGTCTAAAAGCAGAGCTCAAACAGGGAGGTCTAAAGCAGAGCTCACTCAGGAGGGGTCAAAAGCAGAGCTCACTCAGGAGGCTCTAAAGCCAAGCTCACCAAGGAGGGGACTCAAGCAGAGCTCACTCAGTGGAGACTAAAGCCGAGCTCACTCAGGAGGGGTCTAAAGCTGAGCTTCACTCAGGAGGGCCCAAAGCAGAGGTTCACTCAGGGGGGGTCTAAAGCCGAGCGTATTCAGGAGGGGTCTATAGCCGAACTCACTCAGGAGGGGACTAAAGCCGAGATCACCAAGGAGGGGTCTCAAACAGAGCTCACTCAGGGGGGTCTAAAGCAGAGCTCATTCAGGAGGCGTCCAAGGCAGAGCTCCGCCTGGAAGGTTATAAAGCCGAGCTCACTCAGGGGGGTCGAAAGCAGAGCTCACTCAGGGGGTTCAAAAGCAGAGCTCACCAGGGGGGGGGTCAAAACCCAGCCTCACTCAGATGGGGTCAAAAACAGAGCTCACTCAGGAGGGGTCTAAAGCAGAGCTCACGTAGGAAGGGTCTAAAGCAGAGTTAACTCAGGAGGGTCTAAAACCGAGCTAACTCAGATGTGGTCAAAAGCAGAGCTCACTCAGGAGGGACTAAAGCTGAGCGCACTCAGGAGGGGTCTAAAGCAGAGCTCAGAAAGGGGGGTCTAAAGCAGAGCTCACTCAGGGGGGCCTAAAGCAGAGCTTCACTCAGGAGGGGAATAAAGCCGAGCTCACTCAGGAGGGGACAAAAGCCGAACCCACTCAGGAGGGGTCTAAATCCGAGCTCACACAGGAGGGAACGAAAGCTGAGCTCAGTCAAGAGGGTTCTAAATCCGAGCTCACTCAGGAGAGGAGTAAAGCCGAGCTCACCCAAGAGGGGTCTAAAGCAGAGCCCACTCAGGGGGGTCAAAAACAGAGCTCACTCAGGAGGGGTCTAAAGCAGAGCTCACGTAGGAAGGGTCTAAAGCAGAGTTAAGTCAGGGGGGTCCAAGACCCGAGCTAACTCAGATGTGGTCAAAAGCCAGAGCTCACTCAGGAGGGACTAAAGCTGAGCGCACTCCAGGAGGGTCCAAAGCAGAGCTCAGAAAGGGGGGGTCTAAAGCAGAGCTCACTCAGGGGGGCCTAAAGCAGAGCTTCACTCAGGAGGGGAATAAAGCCGAGCTCACTCAGGAGGGGACAAAAGCCGAACCCACTCAGGAAGGGTCTAAATCCGAGCTCACATAGGAGGGAACGAAAAGCTGAGCTCAGTCAAGAGGGTTCTAAATCCGAGCTCACTCAGGAGTGGAGAAAAGCCGAGCTCACCCAAGAGGGGTCTAAAGCAGAGCCCACTCAGGGGGGTCAAAAACAGAGCTCACTCAGGAGGGGTCTAAAGCAGAGCTCAGAAAGGGGGGTCTAAAGCAGAGCTCACTCAGGGGGTCCCCAAGCAGAGCTCACTCGGGGAACTAAAAAGCCGAGCTAACTCGGGAGGGTCTCCAAACCCGAGCTCACACAGGTGGAGTCTTAAGCTGAGCTCACTCAGGTGGAGTATTAAGCCGAGCTTACTCAGGTGGAGTTTTAAACCGAGCTCACTCAGGAGGATTCTAAAGCCAAGCTCACTCAGGAGGGGGCAAAAGCCGAGGATCACTCAGGGGGTTCTATACCCAGGCTCACTCAGGAGGGGTCAAAAGACGAGCTCACTCAAGAGGGGTCGAAAGCAGAGCTATCTCAGGAGGAGTCTAAAGCCGAGCTCACTCAGGGGGGACTAAACCCGAGCTCACTCAGGAGGGGACTAAAGCAGAGCTCACTCTGATGTGGTTTTTAAATCGCAGAGCGAACTCAGGGGGGTCTCAAGCAAAGCCCACTCAGAGGGGTCTAAAGCAGAGCTCACTCAGGGGGGGTTAAAGCAGACCCCAATCAGGGGGGTCTAAAGCAGAGCTCACTCAAAAGGGGATAAAGCAGAGCTCACTGAGGGGGGCTGAAAAGCAGAGCTCACTCAGGAGGGGTCTAAAGCAGAACACACTCAGGAGGGGTCAAAAGCAGAGCTTACTCAGGGGGGTCTAAAACAGAACTCAGTCAGGGGGGTCTAAAGCAGAGCTCACTAAGGGGGATCAAAAGCAGGGCTCACTCAGGAGGGGTCAAAAGCCGAGCACTCTCAGGAGTGGTCTAAAGCCGAGCTCACTCAAGAGGGATCTAAAGCCGAGATCACTCAAGAGGGGTTAAAACCCGAGCTCACTAAGGAGGGGACTAAAGCCGAGCTCAGTCAGGAGGGGTCTGAAGCCGAGCTCACTCAAGAGGGGTTTAAAGCAGAGCTCACTCAAGAGGGGTTAAAATCCGAGCTCACTCAAGAGGGGATTAAAGCCGAGCTCACTCTGGAGGGGTCTAAAGCCGAGCTCACTCAGGTGGGGTCTGAAGCAGAGCTCACTCAGGAGTGGTCTAAAGCCGAGCTCACTCAAGAGGGATCTAAAGCCTAGATCACTCAAGAGGGATTAAAACCCGAGCTCACTAGGGAGGGGACTAAAGCCGAGCTCAGTAAGGAGGGGTCAAAAGCCGAGCTCACTCAAGAGGGGTTTAAAGCAGAGCTCACTCAAGAGGGGTTAAAATCCGAGTTCACGTTGGAGGGGACTAAAGCCGAGCTCACTCAGGAGGGGTCTAAAGCCGAGCTCACTCAGGTGGGGTCTGAAGGAGAGCTCACTCAAGAGGGGTTTAAAGCAGAGCTCACTCAAGAGGGGTTAAAATCCGAGCTCATGTTGGAGGGGACTAAAGCCGAGCTCACTCAGGAGGGGTCTAAAGCCGAGCTCACTCAGGTGAGGTCTGAAGCAGAGCTCACTCAGGAGTGGTCTAAAGCCGAGCTCACTCAAGAGGGATCTAAAGCCGAGCTCACTCAGGAGAGGTCTGAAGCCGAGCTCACTCAGGTGGGGTCTGAAGCAGAGCTCACTCAGGAGTGGTCTAAAGCCGAGCTCACTCAAGAGGGATCTAAAGCCGAGATCACTCAAGAGGGGTTAAAACCCGAGCTCACTCAGGAGGTGACTAAAGCCGAGCTCTCTCAGTAGGGGAATAAAACCGAGATCACTCAGGAGGGGTCTAAACATGAGCTTCACTCAGGAGGGGTCTAAAGCCAAGCTCAATCAGGAGGGGTCAAAAGCCGAGCTCACTGAGGAGGGGTCTAAAGCCGAGCTCACTCAGGAGGGGTCTTAAGTTGAAATTACTCAGTGGGGTCAAAAGCCAGGCTAACTCAGGATGGGTCAAAAGCCGAGCTCACTCAGGGGGGGACAAAGCCGAGCTATCTCAGGAGGGGACTAAAGCTGTGCTCAATCAGGAAGGGTCAAAAGCCGAGCTCACACAGGGGGGTCTAAAGCCGGGCTCGCTCAGGAAGGACCAAGGCCAAGAGCATCCAGAAGAGGGTCCAAAGCTGAACTTCACTCAGGAAGGAATAAAGCCGAGCTCAATCAGGAGGGACTAAATCCCAGATCTCTCAGGAGGGGACTAAAGCCGAGGTCACTCAGAAGGGGTGTAAAGCTGAGCTTACTCAGGAGGGGACTAAATCTGTGCCCTCTCAGGAGAGGTCTTAAGCCAAGCTAATTCAGAAGGGGACTAAAGCTGTGCTCACTCAGGGGGGGACTAAAGCCGAGCTCACTCAGGAGGTGTCTAAAAGCGAACTCACTCAGGAGGGTCTAAAGCAAAAATTACTCAGTGGGGTCAAAAGCCAGGCTAACTCAGGAGGGGGGTCTAAAGCCGAGCTCACTCAGGAGGGGTCTAAAGCCGAGCTCACTCAAGAGAGGTTAAAAACCGAGCTCACTAAGGAGGGGACTAAAGCCGAGCTCACTCAGGAGGGCTCTAAAGCCGATATAACTCAGGAGGGGCTAAACCGAGCTCATTCAGGAGGGTAAAAGCCGAGCTCACCCAGGAGGAGCCTAAAGCCGAGCTCACTCAGGAGGGTCTTAAAGCTATAGTATACGATCTTGAGAATCAGTTAAAAAAGATTGAGACGTTGAGAGAAAAATTTGAAAAAAAGCAGCCTGCTCCCCACACACACACCCCCTCCCCTCTGTGCTCCTGATCCTTCCCACCGAGCACGGAGGCCGTCCCGCGTGGAGACTCCCAGACACACCCCTCTACCAGAGCAACAAGCCGGCCGGCAGTTTATAACGCCGGAAGGGGGCGGGGACGAGGCGGAACACGGAGCACGGGGAATCAGAGTAAGCTGTTGGGGGAGTGTCAAATAGAGCGAGGGGATTGATGAGAAGAGAGAGAGCGTTAACCAATGTAAGCCATCCGGCCGGATGGCTTACATTGGTCAACGCCTCTGCAGCCCCTGCAGCCACGAGAGGAATGGATTTTTACGTTTTTTTCTCTTCACATTGTGTAGATTGTACTATAGGACCATATCCACCATCTAAATCAGATAATTAATAATGATCAAACTTTCAAATCGCATACTACAGCTTTAAGCTAAACTTACTCAGCGGGTTCTAAAGCCAGGCTAACTCAGGAGGGGTCTAAAGCCGAGCTCACTCAGGAGGGGTCGAAAGCAGAGCTCTCTCAGGAGAGTTCAAAAGCCGAGCTCAGTCAAGAGGGGACTAAATCTATGCTCACTTGGGGGGGGACTGAAGCTGAGCCTCACTCAGGAGGGCACGAAAGCCGAGCTCTCTCAGGAGAGGACTAAAGCCGAGCTCACTCAGGAGGTGTCTAAAGCCGAACTCTCTCAGGAAGGCTCTAAAAGCCGAGGTCACTCAGGAGGGGTGTGTATAGAAGAGCTCAATCGGGGGGGACAAAGCCGAGCTCACTCAGGAGGGGACTAAAGCCGAGCACACTCAGGAGGGGACTAAAGCCGAGCACACTCAGTAGAGGACTAAACCCGAGCTTGCTAAGGGAGGGACGAATGCCGAGTGCATCCAGAAGACGTCTAAAGCTGAGCTTCACTCAGGAGGGGACGAAAGCCGAGCTCACTCAGCGGAGGACTAAAGCCCAGCTCTCTCAGGAGGGGACTAAAGCCGAGCTCACTCAGGAGGTGACAAAATCCGAGCACTCTCAGGAGAGGGCTAAATCCGAGCTCTCGCAGGAGAGGTCTTAAGCTGGGCTTCACTCAGGAGGGGACCTAAGCTGAGATCAGCCAAGAGGGGACTAAAGCCGAGCTCACTCAGGAGGGATCTTGAGCCGAATTCTCTCAGGAGGGGACAAAAGCTGAGATCACTCAGGAGGGTCGAAACCAGAGCTCACTCAGCAGGGGTCTAACGCCGAGCTCACTCAGGAGGGGACAAAAGTTGGACTGACTCAGGGGGAGACTAAAGCCAAGCTCTCTCAGGAAGGGACTAAACCGAGCTCACTCAGGAGGTGACTAAAGCCGAGCTCTCTCAGGCGAGGGCTAAATCCGAGCTCTCGCAGGAGAGGTCTTGAGCTGGGCTTCACTCAGGAGGGGACCTAAGCTGAGCTCATTTAAGAGGTTACTAAAGCCGAGCTCACTCAGGAGGGATCTTAAGCTGAGTTCTCTCTCAGGAGGGGACTAAAGCTGAGCTCACCAGGGGGTCAAAAGCAGAGCTCAATCAGCAGGGGTCTATCGCCGAGCTCACTCAGGAGGGGACTAACGCCGAGCACACTCAATAGAGGACTAAAGCCGAGCTCAGTCAGGAGGGGACAAAAGCCGAGCTCATTCAGGACAGGTCGACAGCTGAGCTTCACTCAGGAGGGGACTAACGCCGAGCTCACTCAAGAAGAGACTAAAGACCAGCTCACTAAGGATAGGTCTAAAGCTGAGCTTCACTCAGGAGGGGACTAAAGCCGAGCTCACTCAGGAAGGGTCTAAAGCACAGCTCTCTCAAGAGGTGACGAAAGCCGAGCTCAATCAGGAAAGGACAAAAGCCGAGCTCACTCAGGAGGTGAGTAAAGCCGAGCTCTCTCAGTAGGGGAATGAAACCGAGATCACTCAGGAGGGGTCTAAACATGAGCTTCACTCAGGAGGGGTCGAAAGCCGAGCTCACTAAGGAGGGGTCTTAAGCTGATATTACTGAATGGGGTCAAAAGCCAGGCTAACTCAGGATGGGTCAAAAGCCGAGCTCACTCAGGGGGGGACAAAGCCGAGCTATCTCAGGAGGGGACTAAAGCTGTGCACAATCAGGAGAGGTCTAAAACCGAGTTCACTCAGGAGGGGACTAAAGCCGAGCTCACACAGGGGGGTCTACAGCCGAGCTCGCTCAGGAAGGGACCAAAACCAAGAGCATCCAGAAGAGGTCTAAAGCTGAACTTCACTCAGGAAGGGAATAAAGCCGAGCTCAATCAGGAGGGGACAAAATCCCAGATCTCTCAGGAGGGGACTAAAGCCGAGGTCACTCAGAAGGGGTGTGAAGCTGAGCTTACTCAGGAGGAGACTAAATCCGTGCCCTCTCAGGGGAGGTCTTAAGCCAAGCTAAATCAGGAGGGGACTAAAGCTGTGCTCACTCAGGGGGGGACTAAAGCCGAGCTCACTCAGGAGGTGTCTAAAGACGAGCTCACTCAGGAGGGGTCTTAAGCGAAAATTACTCAGTGGGGTCAAAAGCCAGGCTAACTCAGGAGGGGTCTAAAGCCGAGCTCACTCAGGAGGGGTCTAAAGCCGAGCTCACTCAGGAAGGATCTAAAGCGGATATAACTCAGGAGGGGTCTAAATCCGAGCTCATTCAGGAGTGGTCTAAAGCCGAGCTCACCCAGGAGTGGACTAAAATCGAGCTCACTCAGGGGGGTCTAAAGCAGAGCACACGCAGGGGGGACTAAAGCGGAGATCACTCAGGAGGGGTCAAAAGCCAAGCTCACTCGGGAGGGGTCTAAAGCCAAGCGCACTCGGGAGGGGTCTAAAGCAAAGCGAACTCAGGGTGGTCAAAAGTCGAGCTCAGTCAGTAGGGGTCTAAAGCAGAGCAAACTCAGGAGTGGTCTAAAGCAGAGCTCACTCAGGAGTGATCTAAAGCTGAGCTCACCCAGGAGTGGTCTAAAACCGAGCTCACTCAAGAGGGGTCTAAAGCCGAGCTCACTCAAGAGGGGTCGAAAGCTGAGCTCACTCAGGAGTGGTCTAAAGCAGAGCTCACTCAGGAGTGGTCTAAATCAGAGCTCACTCAGGAGTGGTCTAAAGCAGAGCTCACTCAGGAGTGGTCTAAAGCAGAGCTCACTCAGGAGTGGACTAAAGCCGAGCTCACTCAGGAGTGGTCGAAAGCCGAGCTCACTCAGGAGGGGTCGAAAGCCGAGCTCACTCAGGAGGGGGCTAAAGCCGAGCTCACTCAGGAGTGGTCTAAAGCAGAGCTCACTCAGGAGTGGTCTAAAGCCGAGCTCATCCAGGAGTGGACTAAAGCCGTGATCACTCAAGAGGGGTCTAAAGCCGAGCTCAGTCAGGAGGGGACTAAAGCCGAACTCACTCAGGAGGGGTCAAAAGCCGAGCTCACTCAAGAGGGGTTTAAAGCAGAGCTCACTCAAGAGGGGTTAAAATCCGAGCTCACGTTGGAGAGGACTAAAGCCGAGCTCATTCAGGAGGGGTCTAAAGCCGAGCTCACACAGGAGGGGTCTAAAGCCGAGCTCACTCAGGAGGGGTCTAAAGCCCAGCTCACTCAGGAGTGGACTAAAGCCGAGCTCACTCAAGAGGGGTCTTAAGCCGAGCTCAGTCAGGAAGGGTCAAAAGCCGAGATCACTCAAGAGGGGTTTAAAGCAGAACTCACTCAAGAGGGGTTAAAATCCGAGCTCACGTTGGAGGGGACTAAAGCCGAGCTCACTCAGGAGGCGTCTAAAGCCGAGCTCACTCAGGTGGGGTCTGAAGCAGAGCTCACTCAGGAGTGGTCTAAAGCCGAGCTCACTCAAGAGGGATCTAAAGCCGAGATCACTCAAGAGGGGTTAAAACCCGAGCTCACTAAGGAGGGGACTAAAGCCGAGCTCAGTCAGGAGGGGTCTGAAGCCGAGCACACTCAAGAGAGGTTTAAAGCAGAGCTCACTCAAGAGGGGTTAAAATCCGAGCTGACTCAAGAGGGGACTAAAGCCGAGCTCACTCAGGAGGGGTCGAAAGCCGAGCTCACTCAGGTGGGGTCTGAAGCAGAGCTCACTCAGGAGTGGTCTAAAGCCGAGCTCACTCAAGAGGGATCTAAAGCCGAGATCACTCAAGAAAAAACCCGAGCTCACTCAAGGAGGGACTAAAAAGCCGAGCTCAGTCAGGAGGGGTCAAAGCCGAGCTCACTCAAGAGGGGTTTAAAGCAGAGCTCACTCAAGAGGGGTTAAAATCCGAGCTCACGTTGGAGGGGACTAAAACTGAGCTCACTCAGGAGTGGACTAAAGCCGAGCACTCTCAGTAGAGGACTAAATCCGAGCTGTCAGAGGAGGGGACTAATGCCGAGCTCTCTCAGGAAAACAATAAATCCGAGCTCACTCAGGAGAGGACTAAAGCTGAGCTCACTCAGGAGAGGTCTAAAGCTGAGATTCAATCAGGAGAGAACTATAGCCGAGCTCACTCAGGAGGAGTCTAAAGCAGAGGTCTCTCAAGAGGTCAAAAGCCGAGCTAACTCAGGAAGGGCCTAAAGCTGTGCTCATTCAGGAGGTGACGAAAGCCGAGCTCACTCAAGAGGGGTCTAAAGCCGAGCTCACTCAAGACGGTTTAAAACCCGAGCTCAGTAAGCAGGAGACTAAAGCTAAACTCACTCAGGAGGGGTCTAAAGCCGAGCTCAGTCAGGAGGGGACAAAAGCCGAGCTCATTCAGGACAGGTCGAGAGATGAGCTTCACTAAGGATAGGACTAACGCCGAGCTCACTCAAGAAGAGACTAAAACCCAGCTCACTCAGGAGAGGTCTAAAGCTGAGCTTCACTAAGGAGGGGACTAAAGCCGAGCTCACTCAGGAAGGGTCTAAAGCACAGCTCTCTCAGGAGGTGACTAAAGCCGAGCTCAATCAGGAAAGGACTAAAGCCGAGCTCACTCAGGAGGGGTCTAAAGCCAAGCTCAATCAGGAGGGGTCTAAAGCCGAGCTCACTGAGGAGGGGTCTAAAGCCGAGCTCACTCAGGAGGGGTCTTAAGCTGAAATTACTCAGTGGGGTCAAAAGCCAGGCTAACTCAGGATGGGTCAAAAGCCGAGCTCACTCAGGAGGGGTCTAAAGCAGAGCTCTCTCAAGAGGGGACTAAAGCCGAGCCCTCTCAGGAGCGGACAGAAGGGGAGCTCAATCAGGAGGGGACTAAAGCTGTGCACAATCAGGGGGGGACAAAGCCGAGCTATCTCAGGAGAGGACTTAAGCTGTGCTCAATCAGGAGGGGTCTAAAACCGAGCTCACTCATGAGGGGACTAAAGCCGAGCTCGCTCAGGAAGGGACCAAGGCCAAGAGCATCAAGAAGAGGTCTAAAGCTGAACTTCACTCAGGAAGGGAATAAAGCCGAGCTCAATCAGGAGGGGACTAAATCCCAGATCTCTCAGGAGGGGACTAAAGCCGAGCGCACTCTGGAGGTGTCTAAAGACGAGCTCACTCAGGAGGGGTCTTAAGCTAAAATTACTCAGTGGGGTCAAAAGCCAGGCTAACTCAGGAGGGGTCTAAAGCCGAGCTCACTCAGGAGGGGTCTAAAGCCGAGCTCACTCAAGAGAGGTTAAAAACCGAGCTCACTAAGGAGGGGACTAAAGCCGAGCTCACTCAGGAGGGCTCTAAAGCCGATATAACTCAGGAGGGGTCTAAATCCGAGCTCATTAAGGAGGGGGCTAAAGCCGAGCTCACTCAGGAGGGGTTAAAAGCCGAACTCACTCAAGAGGGGAGTAAAGTAGAGCTCAATCAGGAGGGGACTAAAGCCTGGCTCAATCAAGGGGGGGAGTAAAAGCAAAGCTCATTCAGGAGGGGTCTAAAGCAAAGCTCAATCAGGAGGGGTCTAAAGCCGAGCTCACTCAGGAGGAGCCTAAAGCCGAGCTCACTCAGGAGGGGTCTTAAAGCTATTGTATACGATCTGAGAATCAGTTGCGAAAGATTGAGACGTTGAGAAAAATTTGAAAAAGCAGCCTGCCCCACACACACACCCCCTCCCCCTCTGTGCTCCCTGATCCTTCCCACCGAGCACGGTGGGTCAGCCCGTGGGGAGATTCCCAGACACACCCCCTCTACCAGAGCAACAAGGCCGGGCAGTTTATAACTAAGGGGGCGGGGACGAGGCGGAACACGGAGCACGGGGAATCAGAGCAAGCTGTTGGGGGGAGTGTCAAATAGAGCGAGGGGATTGATGAGAGAGAGAGAGCGCATTCAATGTAAGCCATCCGGCCGGGATGGCTTACATTGGTCAACGCTCTGCAGCCCTGCAGCCACTAGAGTGAACGGATTTTTACGTTTTTTTTTTCTCTTCACATTGTGTAGATTGTACGATCGACCATATCCACCATCTAAATGAGGTTATTAATAATGATCAAACTTTCAAATCGTATACTACAGCTTTAAGCTAAACTTACTCAGCGGGTTCTAAAGCCAGGCTAACTCAGGAGGGGTCTAAAGCAGAGCTCACTCAGGAGGGGTCGAAAGCAGAGCTCTCTCAGGAGAGTTAAAAAGCCGAGCTCACTCAAGAGGGGACTGAATCTATGTTCACTCGGGGGGGGGACTGAAGCTGAGCCTCACTCAGGAGGGCACTAAAGCCGAGCGCTCTCAGGAGAGGACTAAATCCGAGCTCTCAGAGGAAGGGACTAATGCCGAGCTCTCTCAAGAAAAGACTAAAACTGTGCTCACTCAGGAGGGGTCTAAAGCTGAGATTCAATCAGGAGGGGACTAAAGCCGAGCTCACTCAGGGGAGGACAAAAGCAGAGCTCTCTCATGAGGTGTCTAAAGCCGAACTCTCTCAGGAGGGCTCTAAAGCCGAGGTCACTCAGGAGGGGTGAAAAGCCGAGCTCCCTTAGGAGGGGACTAAAGCCGAGCCCTCTCAGGAACAGTCAAAAGGGGAGCTCACTGAGGAGGGGACTAAAGCTGTGCTCACTCAGGAGGGGTCTAAAACCGAGCTCACTCAGAATGGGACTTAAGCCGAGCTCACTCTAGAGTGGAGAAAATCCGAGCTCTCACATGAAGGGACTAAAGCCGAGCTCACTCAGGAGAGTACTAAATCTATGCTCACTCATGGGGGGACTAAAGCTGAGATTGACTAAGGAGGGGACTAAAACCAAGCGCACTCAGGAGGCGTCTAAAGCTGAGGTCACTCAGGAGGGATCTAAGACGAGCTCACACGGGGGGTCTAAAGCCGAGCTCAGTCAGGGGGGTCAAAAGCCAAGCTCACTCAGGAGGGGACTAAAGCCGAGCTCTCTGAGGAAAGGACAAAAGCAGAGCTCAGTAAGGAGGGGTCTAAAGCCGAGGTTCATGCAGGGGGGTCTAAAGCCAAGCTCACTCAGGAGGGATCTTAAGCCGGGTTCTCTAAAGAGGGGAATAAAGCTGAGCTCACTCAGAAGGGGTCTAAAGCAGAGCTCACTCAGAAGGGGTCCAAAGCCAAGCTCACTCAGGAGGGATCTTAAGCCGGGTTCTCTAAAGAGGGGAATAAAGCTGAGCTCACTCAGAAGGGGTCTAATGCCGAGCTCACTCAGGAGGGGACTAAAGCTCTGCTGACTCGGGGGGGGATTAAAACCGAGCTCACTCAGGAGGGGACAAAATCCGAGCTCACTCAAGAGGGGACTAATGCCGAGCTCATTCAGGAGAGGTCTAATGCTGAGCTCACTCAGGAGAGGTCTAAAGCTGAGCTTCACTCAGGAGGGAACTAAAGCCGAGCATAGTCAGGAGGGGAAAAAAGCCGGGCTCACTCAGGAGAGGTCTACAGCTGAGCTACACTCAGGAGGGCACTAAAGCCGAGCTCACTCAAGAAGGGACTAAAGCCCAGCTCACTCAGGAGAGGTCTAAAGTTGGGCTTCACTCAGGAGGAAACTAAAGCCGAGCTCAGTCAGGAGGGGACTGAAGCCGAACTCAATCAGGAAAGCAATAAAGTTGAGCTCAATCAGGTATGGACTAAAGCCGAGCTCACCTAAGAGGTGACTAAAGCCGAGTTCTCTCAGTAGGGGAATAAAACCGAGATCATACAGGAGGGGTCTAAACAAGAGATTAAATCAGGAGGGGTCTTAAGCCAAGCTCAATCAGGAGGGGTCTGAAGCTAAAATTACTCAGTGGGGTCAAAAGCCAGGCTAACTCAGGAGGGGTGTAAAGCCGAGCTCACTCAAGAGAGGTTAAAACGCGAGCTCACTAAGTAGGGGACTAAAGCCGAATTCACTCACGAGGGCTCTAAAGCCGATCGAACTCAGGAGGGGTCTAAATCCGAGCTCATTAAGGAGGGGTCTAAAGCCGAGCTCACTATGGAGGGGTTAAAAGCCGAACTCACTCAAGAGGGGAGTAAAGTAGAGCTCAATTAGGAGGGGACTAAAGCCTGGCTCACTCAAGAGGGGAGTAAAGCCGAGCTCATTCAGGAGGGGTCTGAAGCCAAGCTCAATCAGGAGGGGTCTAAAGCCGAGCTCACTCAGGAGGAGCCTAAAGCCGTGCTCACTCAGGAGGGGTCTTAAGCTAAACTTGCTCAGCGGGTTCGAAAGCAAGGCTCACTCAGGAGGGGTCTAAAGCCGAGCTCACTCAGTAGAGTTCAAAAGCCGAGCTCAATCAAGAGGGGACTAAATCTATGCTCACTCGGGAGGGGGGGGGACTGAAGCTGAGCCTCATTCAGGAGGGGACTACAGCCGAAATCACTCAAAAGGGGAATAAAGCCGAGCGCTCTCAGGAGAGGACTAAATTTGAGCTCTCAGAGGAAGGGACAAGCCGAGCTCTCTCAGGAGAGGACTAAAGCTGAGCACACTCAGGAGAGGACTAAAGCCGAGCTCTCTCATGAGGTGTCTAAAGCCGAACTCTCTCAGGAGGGATCTAAAGCCGAGGCCACACAGGAGGGGTGAAAAGCCAAGCTCTCTCAGGAGGGGACTAAAGCCGAGCCCTCTCAGGAGCGGTCAAAAGGGGAGCTCATCAGGAGGGGAATAAAGCTGTGCACAATCAGGGGGGGACAAGGCCGAGCTATCTCAGGAAGGGACTAAAGCTGTGCTCACTCAGGAGGGGTCTAAAAACGAGCTCAATCAGGAGGGGACTTAAGCCAAGCTCACTCAGGAAAAGACTAAAGCCGAGCGCAATCAGGAGGGGACTTAAGCCCAGCTCACTCAGGAGGGGTCTGAAGCAGAGCTCTTTCAGGGGGGGACTAAAGCTGAGCTTCACTCAGCAAGTGTCTAAAGCCGAGCTCACTCAGGAGGGGTCTAAAGCCAAGCTCACGAGGGGGGTCAAAAGCCGAGCTCACTCAGGAGGGGACTAAAGCTGAGCTCACTCAAAAAGGGACTAAGGCCGAGCGCATCCAGAGGAGGTCTAAAGCTGAGCTTCACTCAGGAGGGGACTAAAACCGAGCTCACTCAGGAGGTGACTAAAGCAGAGTACTCTCAGGAGAGGGCAAAATCTGAGCTTTCGCAGGAGTGGTCTTAAGCTGGGCTTCACTCAGGTGGGGACCTAAGCTGAGCTCAGTCAGGAGGGGACTAAAGCCGAGCTCACTCAGGGGGGTCGAAAGCAGAGCTCACTCAGCAGAGGTCTAAAGCCGAGCTCACTCAGTAGGGGACTAAAGCTGTGCTGACTCGGGGGGGACTAAAGCCCAGCTCTCTCAGGAAGGGACTAAAGCTGAGCTCACTCAGGAGGTGACTAAAGCCAAGCTCTCTCAGTCGAGGCTAAACTGAGCTCATTCAGGAGAGGTCTTAAGCAGAGTTCTCTCAGGAGGGGACTAAAGCTGAGCTCACTCAGGGGGGTCGGAAGCAGAGCTCACTCAGCAGAGGCTCCAAAGCCGAGCTCACTCAGGAGGGGGACTAAAGCTGTGCTGACTCAGGGGGGACTAAAGCCCAGCTCTCTCAGGAAGGGACTAAAGCCGAGCTCACTCAGGAGGTGACTAAAGCCGAGCTCTCTCAGTCGAGGGCTAAATTGAGCCTCTCAGGAGAGGGAGAAAGCAGAGTTCTCTCAGGAGGGGACTAAAAGCTGAGCTCACTCAGGGGGGTCTAAAGCCGAGCTCACTCAGCAGGGGTCTAAAGTAGTACTTCACTCAGGAGGGGACTAAAGCCAACTCATTCAGGAGATGACTAATGCTGAGCTCACTCATGAGGGGAAAAAAGCCGAGCTCCCTCGTGAGGGAACTGAAGCCGAGCTCACTCAGGAAAGGACTAAAGCCGAGCTCACTCAGGAAGGGACTAATGCCAAGCTCACTCAGGCGGGGTCTAAAGCTGAGGACACTCAGGAGGGGACTGAAGCCGGGCTCTCTCAAGAGGGGACTGAAGACGAGCTCACTCAGGAGAGTACTAAATCTATGCTCTCAGGAAGGGACTAAAGCCGAGCTCACTCAGGAGGTGACTAAAGCCGAGCTCTCTCAGTCGAGGGCTAAATCCGAGCTCTCGCAGGAGAGGTCTTAAGCAGAGTTCTCTCAGGAGGGGACTAAAGCTGAGCTCACTCAGGGGGGTCGAAAGCCGAGCTCACTCAGCAGGGGTCTAAAGTAGTACTTCACTCAGGAGGGGACTAAAGTCGAGCTCATTCAGGAGATGACTAATGCTGAGCTCACTCATGAGGGGAAAACCGCCGAGCTCCCTCGTGAGGGAACTGAAGCCGAGCTCACTCAGGAAAGGACTAAAGCCGAGCTCACTCAGGAAGGGACTAATGCCAAGCTCACTCAGGAGGGGTCTTAAGCCGAGCTCACACAGGAGGGGACTAAAGCCGAGCTCACTCAGGAGGGGACTAAAGCCTAGCTCACTCAGGAGGGGTCTAAAGCCGAGCTCACTCAGGAGGGGAATAAAGCTGTGCCCACTCAGAAGGGGACTATAGCCGAGCTCATTCAGGAGATGTGTAAAGCTGAGCTTTACTCAGGAGGGGACAGAAGCCGAGCACACTCAAGAGGGGACTAAAGCCGAGCTCGCTCAGAAGAGGTCTAAAGCTGAGCTTCACTCAGGAGAGGAATAAAGCTGTGCTCACTCAGAAGGGGACTGTAAGACCCACGCAGCTCGACCAAGGAAGGAAGAGCCCGGGTTGAAGGTTTATGTGTGTGGATTCCTAGTATTAGCACGTGCGACGTCCTGGCTGGTGCGAATCACAATGAAATGGATATATTTTCTCCGTTCGAAGGACGGTGCACAAAAAGCACATTTACAATTAATCTGACTCCATAATAAATTTATAATAATGAATTTAGTTATACCCTCGTTAAATATCTGACTCCAAGTAGAATTAGAATTAGAATCCATAATCAAGAGAAACCTGCGTGGGTCTCAAGTGACTACACCTCGAACTCTTAGGGAGACTATCGCTGTCGCTAACATGTACCCCGGTTTTTTTAGTACTGTTACCGGATCCTAGGTTCGTTGATTAGATTAGAGGTTGGAAGTCAGCCATCACTGCAACAGCATTTTTGGCTTGAATACAGAGAACCCAGATCTATGCACGCCCATGGGTTCCTTCAGGGAATTTAACAGATAACCGACTTTTCGTCCATGGGTTTCCTTTAGGCTAAAATCCCAGAACCGGCAATACATAAACCCTTTATGTAAGTAGATCATGGTTGTCTCCAACTTAATAAAACCAATCTCCAGAACAGGCCGCTGGCCAGTCGTGCCTCGGTCGGGATTATACCCCTAGGTATCCGCTTAAACGCAAAGCTAGACAGACTAAAAAGGATTAAGAGTCACAGAGACTACGCAAATTTAAAGGAATAACAATAATTTATTCACCAGGTAGGCAAGAGCTTAAACCAACAGACCAAATATCAGTTACCACGAATTTAGACCAATGTAAAAGTCATACCTGGCGACAGCTACACACACAGAGTTGGGTGAGTGCGAAATCAGGGACCCATCCGCCATAGCTAGAGAGTCACTCACGCATTCACATGTGAGGAGAGATCGGATACCCATCTTCCCGACTATATAGATTGGCTACATACGGCATAGAAAATGGCTACTCACGCACTTACGTACGCTGGGACAGATCGGATACGATCTTCCCAGAATGGATTGTTTCTCTTTGCTTTAAGCCAAATCACGCCTTTGATCCAGGCGGCATGGCCATAAACACCTGGAGGGGGGTCGAATCCGTTTTTGGGTTTCCACCATTGGGAGGATGTAATAAAACACTTCAGCAGAGAGAGGAGAATAGGGTGATTACCAGAGAGTATTCTGACCAAATTCTCAGGAGTTTCCAAAAGGGAATGAACCATAATTTCAATGGGGAATGAAACATACCCCATTCAACTCCTTAGATTCCCCTGACAATAACAAGACCAAACATGATAAGAATATGTACTAATATGATGCAGTTGTCATGAAAAAGTCTTAAGATTAATTAATAAATAGGTAAATTGGGTTATAAGTCCAGAAGTGATTTCTTTCCAGAATATTGAATATATAAGCACATTATGCACTTCCCAGAGGTTTAGATTATTTGAAACAGATTAATATAACTGGACTTTAACTGAAGACTTAGGCCAGTAATATGACTCGCACAGGGGCATTGTGTCAGTCAGAGCCCTGCAACAACCCCCCCCGTGGTGAGACCATTGCCACCTCCTGGAAGTCCACAAAAGTTTCATTGCTATCTGGCATGGCTCTGGACTGAGCTTATCAGCCATTTGTCACTTATATTTCCAGATTCTACAGGACTATAGCCGAGCTCATTCAGGAGATGTGTAAAACTGAGCTTTACTCAGGAGGGGACAGAAGCCGGGCACGCTCAAGAGGGGACTAAAGCCTAGCTCGCTCAGAAGAGGTCTAAAGCTGAGCTTCACTCAGGAGGAGACTAACGCCGAACTCACTCAAGAGGGGACTACAGCAGAGCTCTCTCAGGAGGGAACTAAACCCGAGTTCTCACAGGAGAGGACTTAAGCCGAGCTCTCTCAGGAGAGTATTACAGCCGAGCTCACTCAGGAGATGTCTAAAGCCGAGCTCACTCAAGAGGGGACAAAAGCCGAGCTCTATCAGGAGGGGACTAAAGCCGAGCTCTCTCAGGAGGGGACTAAAGCTGAGCTCATTCAGGAGAGGACTAAAGCTGAGCTTCACTCAGGAGGGGACTAAAACCGAGCTCAATCAAGAGGGGACTAAAGCCGAGCTCACTCAAGAGGGGACTACAGCCGAGCTCACTCAGGAGGAGACTAAAGATGTGCTCACTCGTGGGGGACAAAGACGAGCTCAATCAGGAGGGGAATAAAGCCAAGGTGACAAAAGATGGGACTAAAGCCGAGCTCACTCAGGAGGGGACTCAAGCTGAGCTTATTCAGCAAAGGACTAAAGCTGAGCATCAATCAGGAGTAGACAAAAGCGGAGCTCACTCAGGAGGGGACTAAAGCCGAGCTCACTCAGGGGGGTCTAAAGCCGAGCTCACTCAGGAGGGGTATTAAGCCAAGCTCACTCAGGAGGGGGCTAAAGCCGAGCTCTCTCAGGAGGGCACTAAAGCCGAGCTCACTCAGGAGGGGTCTAAAGCTGAGCTTCACTCAGCAGGTGTCTAAAGCCAAGCTCACTCAGGAGGGGTCTAAAGCGATTTCACTCAGGGGGGTCAAAAGCCGGGCTCACTCAGGTGGGGACTAAATCCGAGCTCACTCAGGGGGGGACTAAAGCCCAGCTCTCTCAGGAGGAGACTAAAGCCAAGGTCACTCGGGAGGGGTGTAAAGCTGAGCTAAATCAGGAGGGGACTAAATCCGAGCCCTCTCAGGGAGGTCTTAGACCGAGCTTACTCAGGAGGGGACTAAAGCTGTGCTCAATCGGAGGGGACTACAGCCGAGAACACTCAGGAGGGGACTAAAGCTGTGCTCACTCAGGGGGACAAAGCCGAGCTTACTCAGGAGGGGTCTAAAGCCGTGCTCACTCAGGAAGGGTCTAAAGCCGAGCTCACTCAGGAAGGGTCTAAAGCCGAGCTTACTCAGGAGGGATTTAAAGCCGTGCTCACTCAGGAAGGGTCAAAAGCCGAGCTCACTCAGGAAGGGTCTAAAGCGGAGCTCACTGAGGAAGGGACTAAAACCGTGCTCACTCAGGAGAAGAATAAAGCCGATCTCACTCAGGAGGGGACAAAAGATGAGATCATTCAGGAGGGGTCAAAAGCTGAGCTTCACTCAAGAGGGGAATAAAGCCGAGCTCACTCTGAAAGGCACTAAAGCCCAGCACACTCAGGAGTAGTCTAAAGCAGAGGTCTCTCAAGAGAGGCCTAAAGCCGAGCTCACTCAGGAGGGGCCTAAAGATGTGCTCACTCGGGGGGGGGAAAAAGCCGAGCTCACTCAGGAGGGGACTAAAGCTGAGCTCATTCAGGAGAGGTCTAAAGCTGAGCTTCACTCAGGAGGGGACTAAAGCTGAGCTCACTCAGGAGGGGACTAAAGCCAAGCTCACTCAGGAGGGGACTAAAGCCCAGCTCACTCAGGAGGGGTCTAAAGCCGAGCTCACTCAGGAGGGGACTAAAGCTGTGCTAACTCGAGGGGGACTAAAGCTGAACTCACTCGGGGGGGGACTAAAGCCGAGGTCACTCGGGGGGGACTAAAGCAGAGCTCATTCAAGAGATGTCTCAAGCTGAGCTTCACTCAGGAAAGGACTAAAGACGAGCTCTCTCAAGAGGGGACTAAAGCCGAGCTCACTCAAGAGGTGACTACAGTCCAGCTCACTCAGATGGGGACATAAGCAGAGTTCTCTCAGGAGAGGACTAAAGCCGAGCTCTCTCAGGAGAGGTCTAAAGCCGAGCTCACTCAAGAGGGGACTAAAGTTGTGCTCACTCGGTGGGGGCTAAAGCTGAGCTCACTCAGGAGGGGTCTAAAGCTGTGCTCACTGAGGGGGTGACTAAAGCCGAGGTCACAAAGGAGAAGACTAAAGCCGAGCACATTCAGGAGATGTCTAAAGCTGAGCTTCACTGAAGAGAGGACTAAAGCCGAGCTCTCTCAAAAGGGGACTAAACCCTAGCTCAATCAAGAGGGGACTAAAGCCGAGCTCACTCAAGAGGGGACTACAGCCGAGCTCACTCAGGAGGGGACTAAAGCTGTGCTCGCTCAGGAGGGGTCTAAAACCGAGCTCACTCAGGAGGTGACGAAAGCCGAGCTCACTCAAGAGGGGACAAAAGCCGAACTCAATCAGGGGGGTTTAAAGCCAAGCTCACTCAGGAGGGGTCTTAAGCTGGGCTCAATCAGGAGAGCACTAAAGCCGAGCTCACACAGGTCGGGACTAAAGCCGAGCTCAATCAGGAGGGGACAAATGCCCAGCTCACTCAGGAGGGGTCAGAAGCAGAGCTGTCTCAGGAGGGGACTAAAGCTGTGCTCACTCAGGGGGGACAAAGCCGAGCTTACTCAGGAGGGGTCTAAAGCCGTGCTCACTCAGGAAGGGTCTAAAGCCGAGCTCACTCAGGAAGGGTCTAAAGCCGAGCTCAGTGAGGAAGGGACTAAAACCGAGCTCACTCATGAAGAAGACTAAAGCCAATCTCACTCAGGAGGGGTCAAAAGACGAGCTCATTCAGGAGGGGTCAAAAGCTGAGCTTCACTCAAGAGGGGAATAAAACCGAGCTCACTCTGAAGGGCACTAAAGCCCAGCTCACTCAGGAGTAGTCTAAAGCAGAGGTCTCTCAAGAGAGGCCTAAAGCCGAGCTCACTCAGGAGGGGCCTAAAGCTGTGCTCACTCGGGGGGGACAAAAGCCGAGCTCACTCAGGAGGGGACTAAAGCTGTGCTCACTCAGGGGGGACAAAGCCGAGCTCAATCAGGAAGAAAATAAAGCCGAGGTTACAAAAGATGGGACTAAAGCCGAGCTCACTCAGGAGGGGACTCAAGCTGAGCTTATTCAGCAAAGGTCTAAAGCTGAGCATCAATCAGGAGGAGACTAAAGCCGAGCTCACTCAGGAGGGGACTAAAGCCGAGCACACTCAGGGGGGTCTAAAGCCAAGCTCACTCAGGAGGAGTCTTAAGCCGAGCTCACTCAGGAGGGGACTAAAGCTGAGCTCACTCAGGGGTGGACAAAGCCGAGCTCAATCAGGAGGGGACTAAAGCTGTGCTCTCTCAGGAGGGATTGAAAACCGAGCTCACTCAGGAGGTGACAAAAGCCAAGCTCACTCAAGAGGGGACAAAAGCCGAACTCAATCAGGGGGGTCTAAAGCAAAGCTCACTCAGGAGGGGCCTTAAGCCGAGCTCAATCAGGAGGGGACTAAAGCTGAGCTCACTCAGGAGAGCACTAAAGCCGAGCTCACACAGGAGGGGACTAAAACCGAGCTCAATCAGGAGGGGACTAATGCCCAGGTCACTCAGGAGGGGTCAAAAGCAGAGCTCTCTCAGGAGGGGACTAAAGCTGTCCTCACTCGGGGGGGGGGGACATAAGCCGAGCTCACTCAGAAGGGGAATAAAGCCGAGCTCATTCAGGAGATGTCTAAAGCTGAGCTTTACTCAGGAGGGGACTAAAGACGAGCTCACTCAAGAGGGGACTACAGCCGAGCTGACTCAAGATGGGACTAAAGCAGAGCTCTCTCAGGAGAGGATATAAGCCGAGCTCTCTCAGGAGAGTATTAAAGCCGAGCTCACTCAGGAGATGTCTAAAGCCGAGCTCACTCAAAAGGGGACGAAAGCCGAACTCACTCAAGAGAGCACTAAAGCAGAGCTCGCTCAGAAGGGGATTAAAGCCGAGCTCACTGAGGATGGGAATAAAGCCGATCTCTGTCAGGAGGGGACGAAAGCCGAGCTCTCTCAGGAGGGGACTAAAGCCGAGCTCATTCAGGAGAGGTCGAAAGCTGAGCATCACTCAGGAGGGGACTAAAGCCGAGCTGACTCAGGAGGGGACTAAAACCTAGCTCACTCAGGAGAGGACTAAAGCCGAGCTCACTCAGGAGAGGTCTAAAGCCGAGCTCCCTCAAGAGGGGACTAAAGTTGTGCTCACTCAGGAGGGGACTAAAGCTGTGCTCACTGAGGGGGTAACTAAAGCCGAGGTCACACAGGAGGGGACTAAAGCCGAGCTCACTCAGGAGGCCACGAAAGCCGAGCTCACTCAGGAGGGGACTAAAGCCAAGCTCACTCAGGAGGGGACTAAAGCCAAGCTCACTCAAGAGGGGTCGAAAGCTGAGCTGACTCAGGAGGGGAATAAAGCCGAGCTGACTCAGGAGGGGAGTAAAGCCGAGCTCACTCAGGAGGGGACTAAAACCCAGCTCACTCAGAAGGGGATTAAAGCCGAGCTCACTCAGGATGGGAATAAAGCCGATCTCTGTCAGGAGGGGACGAAAGCCGAGCTCTCTCAGGAGGGGACTAAAGCCGAGCTCATTCAGGAGAGGTCTAAAGCTGAGCATCACTCAGGAGGGGACTAAAGCCGAGCTGACTCAGGAGGGGAGTAAAGCCGAGCTCACTCAGGAGGGGACTAAAACCCAGCTCACTCAGGAGAGGACTAAAGCCGAGCTCACTCAGGAGAGGTCTAAAGCCGAGGCCCTCTAGAGGGGACTAAAGTTGTGCTCACTCAGGAGGGACTAAAGCAGTGCTCACTGAGGGGGGGTAAAAAAGCCGAGGTCACACAGGAGGGACTAAAGCCGAGCTCACTCAGGAGGCCACGAAAGCCGAGCTCACTCAGGAGGGGACTAAAGCCAAGCTCACTCAGGAGGGGACTAAAGCCAAGCTCACTCAGGAGGGGTCGAAAGCCGAGCTGACTCAGGACGGGACTAAAGCCGAGCTCACTCAGGAGGGGACTAAAGCTGTGCTCACTGAGGGGGTAACTAAAGCCGAGGTCACACAGGAGGGGACTAAAGCCGAGCTCACTCAGGAGGCCACGAAAAGCCGAGCTCACTCAGGAGGGGACTAAAGCCAAGCTCACTCAGGAGAGGACTAAAGCCGAGCTCACTCAGGAGAGGTCAAAAGCCGAGCTCCCTCAGAGGAGACTAAAGTTGTGCTCACTCAGGAGGGACTAAAGCCGTGCTCACTCAAGGGGGTAACTAAAGCCGAGGTCACACAGGAGGGACTAAAGCCGAGCTCACTCAGGAGGCCACGAAAGCCGAGCTCACTCAGGAGGGGACTAAAGCCAAGCTCACTCAGGAGGGGACTAAAGCCAAGCTCACTCAGGAGGGGTCTTAAGCCAAGCTCACTCAGGAAGGGACTAAACCCGAGCTCATTCAGGAGATGTCTAAAGCAGAGCATTACTAAGGAGGGGACTAAAGCCGAGCTCACTGAAGAGGGGACTAAAGCCGAGCTCGCTCAGAAGAGGTCTAAAGCTGAGCTTGACTCAGGAGGGGACTAAAGCCAAGCTCTCTCAGGCGGGGACTAAAGCCGAGCTTATTCAGGAAAGGTCTAAAGCTGAGCTTCAATCAGGAGGGGACTAAAGCCGAGCTCACTCAGGTGGGGACTAAAGCCGAGCTCACTAAAGGTGGGACTAAAGCCGAGCTCTCTCAGGAGGGGACTCAATCCGAGCTTATTCAGGAAAGGTCTAAAGCTGAGCTTCAATCAGGAGGGGACTAAAGCCGAGCTCACTCAGGTGGGGACTAAAGCCGAGCTCACTCAGGAGATGTCTAAAGCCCAGCACACTCAGGAGGGGTCTAAAGCCGAGCTCACTTAGGAGGGGACAAAAGCCGAGCTCACTCAGGAGGGGACTAAAGCCGAGCACACTCAGGAGGGGACTAAAGCCGAGCTCACTCAGGAGGGGTCTAAAGCTGAGCTTCACTCAGGACGGGTCTAAAGCCGAGCTCTCTCAAGAGGGGTCTAAAGCCAAGCTGTCTCAGGAGGGGACTAAAGCCCAGCTCACTTAGGAGGGGTCAAAAGCTGAGCATCACTGAGGGGGGTTAAAATGCCGACCTCACTCAGGAGGGAACTAAAGACGAGCTCACCCAGGAGGGGTCTAAAGCCGAGCTCACTCAGGGGGGTCAAAAGCCAGGCTCACTCAGGTGGGGACTAAAGCCGAGCTCGCTCAGGAAGGGACTAAGGTAGAGCGCATCCAGAAGAGGTCTGAAGCTGAGCTTCACTCAGGAGGGGACTAAAGCCCAGCTCTCTCAGGAGGAGACTAAAGCCAAGGCCACTCGGGAGGGGTGTAAATCTGAGCGAAATCAGGAGGGGACTAAAACCAAGCCCTCTCAGGAGAGGTCTTAAGCCGAGGTTGCTCAGGAGGGGACTAAAGCTGTGCTGACTCAGGGGGGGACAAAGCCGAGCTCACTCAGGAGGGGTCAAAAGACGAGCTCATTCAGGAGGGGTCTACAGCTGAGCAAAGACTCAAGAGGGGAATAAAGCAGAGCTCACTGAGAAGGGGACTAAAGCGCAGCTCACTCCGGAGTAGTCTGAAGCAGAGGTCTCTCAAGAGAGGCCGAAAGCCGAGCTCACTCAGGAGGGGCCTAAAGCTGTGCTCACTCAGGGGGAGGACAAAAGCCGAGCTAACTCAGAAGGGGACTAAAGCTGGTCTCAGTCAGGGGGGGACAAAGCCGAGCTCAATCAGGAGGGGACGAAAGCTGTGCTCACTCAGGAGGGGTTTAAAACCGAGATCACTCAGGTGGTGACGAAAGCCGAGCTGACTCAAGGTGGGACTAAAGCCGAGCTCTCTCAGGAGGGTCTAAAGAAGAGCTCACTCACGAGAGGACTAAAGCCCAGCTCACTCAGGAGGGTTCAAAAGCAGAGCTCAAAGGGGGGGGGGGGGGGGGGGGGGGGGGGGGGGGGACTAAAGCCGAGCACACTCATAGGGGGACTAAACCTGTGCTCACTCAGGAGCGGTCTAAAACCGAGATCACTCAGGAGGTGACGAAAGCCGAGCTCACTCAGGAGGGGACTAAAGCTGAGCTGTCAGAGGAGCGGAGTAATGCCGAGCTCTCTCAGGTGGGGACTAAAGCCGAGCTCAATGAGGAGGGGACAAAAGCCGAGCTCGCTCAGGAAGGGACTAGGCAGAGCGCATGCAGAAGAGGTCCAAAGCTGAGCTTCGGTCAGGAGGGGTCAAAAGCCGAGCTAACACAGGGGGGGACTGAAGCCCAGCTCTCTCAGGAGGAGACTAAAGCCAAGGTCACTCGGGACGGGTGTAAAGCTGAGCGAAATCAGGAGAGGACTAAATCCGAGCCCTCTCAGGAGAGGTCTTAAGCCGAGCTTACTCAGGAGGGGACTAAAGCTGTGCTCACCGGGGGGGGACAAAGCCGAGCTCACTGCGGAGGGGACAAAAACCGAGCTCACTCAGGAGGAAGCTAAAGCCGAGCTCACTCAGGAAGGGTCAAAAGACGAGCTCATTCAGGAGGGGTCTAAAGCTGATCAAAGACTAAAGAGGGGAATAAAACCGAGCTCACTCAGAAGGGGACAAAAGCCAAGCACACTCAGGAGTAGTCTAAAGCAGAGGTCTCTCAAGAAAGGCCTAAAGCCGAGCTCACTCAGGGGACTAAAGCTGTGCTCAGTCAGGGGGGGAAAAAGCCGAGCTCACTCAGCAGAGGTCAAAAGCCAAGCTCACTCAGGAGGGGACAAAAGCCGAGCTCACTCAGGAGAGCACTAAAGCCAAGCTCACTCAGGAGGGGACTAATGCCCAGCACAATCAGGAGGGGTCCAAAGCAGAGCTCTCTCAGTAGAGGACTAAAGCCCAGCTCACTCAGGAGGGGACAAAAGCTGTGCTCACTCGGGGGGAGACAAAAGCCGAGCTCATTCAGGAGGGGACAAAAGCTGTGCTCACTCGGGGGAGACAAAAGCCGAGCTCATTCAGGAGGGGACAAAAGCTGTGCTCAGTCAGGAGGGACAAAGCCGAGCTCAATCAGGAGGGGACTAAAGCTGTGCTCACTCAGGAGGGGTCTAAAACCGAGCTCACTCAGGAGGTGACGAAATCCGAGCTCACTCAAGGTGGGACTGAAGCCGAGCTTATTCAGGAGAGGCCAAAATCTGTGCTCACTCGGGGGGGGGACAAAAGTCGAGCTCACTCAGGAGGGGACAAAAGCTTTGCTCACTCAGGGGGGGATAAAGCCGAGCTCAATCAGGAGGGGACTAAAGCTGTGCTCACTCAGGAAGGGTCTAAAACAGAGCTCACTCGGGAGGTGACGAAGGCCGAGCTCACTAAAGGTGGGACTAAAGCCGAGGTCTCTCAGGAGGGGACTCAAGCCGAGCTTATTCAGGAAAGGTCTAAAGCTGAGCTTCAATCAGGAGGGGACTTAAGCCGAGCTCACTCAGGTGGGGACTAAAGCCGAGCTCACTCAGGAGATGTCTAAAGCCAAGCACACTCAGGAGGGGTCAAAAGCCGAGCTCACTCAGGAGGGGACTAAAGCCGAGCTCACTCAGGAGAGCAGTAAAGCCGAGCACACTCAGGAGGGGACTAAAGCCGAGCTCACTCAAGAGGGGTCAAAAGCTAAGCTTCACTCAGGACGGGTCAAAAGCCGAGCTCTCTCAAGAAGGGTCTAAAGCCAAGCTCTCTCAGGAGGGGACTAAAGCCCAGCTCACTCAGGAATGGTCTAAAGCTGAGCATCACTCAGGGGGGTTAAAATGCCGACCTCACTCAGGAGGGAACTTAAGACGAGCTCACCCAGGAGGGGTCTAAAGCCGAGCTCACTCAGGGGGGTCAAAAGCCAGGCTCAATCAGGTGCGGACTAAAGCCGAGCTCACTCAGGTGACTAAAGCCGAGCTCGCTCAGGAAGGGACTAAGGGAGAGCGCATCCAGAAGAGGTCTGAAGCTGAGCATTACTCAGGAGGGGACTAAAGCCCAGCTCTCTCAGGAGGAGACTAAAGCCAAGGCCACTCGGGAGGGGTGTAAATCTGAGCGAAATCAGGAGGGGACTAAAGCCGAGCACACTCAGGAGGGGACTAAACCTGTGCTCACTCAGGAGCGGTCTAAAACCGAGCTCACACAGGAGGGGACTAAAGCCGAGCTCTCTCAGGAGGGTCTAAAGAAGAGCTCACTCACGAGAGGACTAAAGCCCAGCTCACTCAGGAGGGCTCCTAAAAAGCAGAGCTCTCTCAGGGGGGGGGGGAAAAAAGCCGAGCACAGTCAGGAGGGGAAGCTGAGCTCACTCAGGAGGGCACTAAATCCGAGCTCACACAGGAGGGGACTAAAGCTGAGCTCACTCAGGAGGGGTCTAAAGCTGAGCTTCACTCAGGACGCGTCTAAAGCAGAGCTCTCTCAGGAGGGGTCTAAAGCCAAGCTCTCTCAGGAGGGGACTAAAGCCGAGCTCATTCAGGAGATGTCTAAAGCTCAGCTTCACTCAGGAGGGGACTAAAGCCGAGCACACTCAAGAGGGGACTAAATCCGAGTTCAATCAGAAGAGGTCTAAAGCTGAGCTTCACTCAGGAGGGGACAAAAGCCTAGCTCACTCAAGAAGGGACTACAGCCGAGCTCAATAAAGAGGGGACTACAGCCTAGCTCTCTCAGGTGGGAACTAAAGCCGAGTTCTCACAGGAGAGGACATAAGCCGAGCTCTCTCAGGAGAGTATTAAAGCCGAGCCCACTCAGGAGATGTCTACAGCCGAGCTCACTCAAGAGGGGAATAAAGCCGAGCTCGCTCAAGAGAGGACTAAAGCAGAGCTCACTAAGCAGGGGACTTAGGCCGAGATCACTCAAGAGGGGAATAAAGCCGAGCTCACTCAGGAGGGGACAAAAGCCGAGCTCTTTCAGGAGGGGACGAAAGCCGAGCTCTCTCAGGAGAGGACTAAAGCTGAGCTCATTCAGGAGAGGTCTAAAGCTGAGCTTCACTCAGGAGGGGTCTAAAGCTGAGCATCACTCAAGACGGGTCAAAAGCCGAGCTCTCTCAGGAGGGGTCTAAAGCTGAGCTCTCTCAGGAGGGTACTAAAGCCGAGCTCATTCGGGAGATGTCTAAAGCTGAGCTTTACTCAGGAGGGGACTAAAGCCGAGCTCAATCAAGAGGGGAATAAAGCCGAGCTCACTCAGAAGAGGTCTAAAGCTGAGCTTCACTCAGGAGGGGACTAAAGCCGAGCTCATTCAAGAAGGGACTACAGCCGACCTCACTCATGAGAGCACTACAGCCTAGCACTCTCGGGAGGGGACTTAATCCGAGTTCTTTCAGGAGAGGACTTAAGCCGAGCTCTCTCAGGAGAGTATTAAAGCCGAGCTCACTCAGGAGATGTCAAAAGCCGAGCTCACTCAAGAGGGGACTAAAGCCGAGCTCACTCAAGAGAGGACTAAAGCAGAGCTCACTCAGTAGGGGACTAAGGCTGAGCTCACTCAGGAGGGGAATAAAGCCGAGTTCACTCAGGAGGGTACTAAAGCCGAGCTCTCTCAGGAGGGGACTAAAGCTGAGCTCATTCCGGAGAGGTCTAAAGCTGAGCTTAACTCAGGAGGGGACAAATGCAGAGCTCACTCAGGAGGGGAGTAAAGCCCAGCTCACTCAGGAGGGGTCAAAAGCAGAGCTCACTCAGGAGGGGACTAAAGCTGTGCTCACTCGAGGGGCACTTAAGCCGAGCTCAATCAGAAGGGGACTAAAGCAGAGCTCTCTCAGGAGGGGACTAAAGCCGAGCTCATTCAAGAGATGTCTAAAGCTGAGCTTCACTCAGAAGGGGTCAAAAGCTGAGCTTCACTCAGGACGGGTCTAAATCCGAGCTCTCTGAGGAGGGGTCTAAAGCCGAGCTCTCTCAGGAGGGGTCTAAATCCGAGCTCTCTAAGGAGGGGACTAAAGTCGAACTCATTCAGAAGATGTCTAAAGCTGAGCTTTACTCAGGAGGGGATTAAAGCCCAGCTCACTCAAGAGGAGACTAAAGCCGAGCTCACTCAGAAGAGGTCTAAAGCTGCGCTTCACTCAGGAGGGGACTACACCCAAGCTCACTCAAGAAGGGACTACAGCCGAGTTCACTCATGAGGGGACTACAGCGTAGCTCTCTCAGGAGAGGACAAAAGCTGAGTTCTCTCAGGAGAAGACTTAAGCCGAGCTCTGTCAGCAGAGTATTAAAGCCGAGCTCACTCAGGAGATGTCTAAAGCCGAGCTCACTCAAGAGGGGGCTAAAGTCCAGCTCCTCAAGAGAGAACTAAAGCAGAGCTCACTCAGTAGGGGACTTAGGCTGAGATCACTCAGGAGGGGACTAAAGCCGAGCTCACTCAGGAGGGGACTAAAGCCAAGCTCTCTCAGGAGGGGACGAAAGCCGAGCTCTCTCAGGAAGGGACTAAAGCTGAGGTCTCTCAGGAGGGGACTAAAGCCGAGCTCTCACAGGAGGGGACGAAAGCTTAGTTGGTTCAGGAGAGGTCTAAAGCTGAGCTTCACTCAGGAGGGGACTACAGCCGAGCTCTCTCAGGAGGGGACTAAAGCCGAGCTCTCTCAGGAGGGGACGAAAGCAGAGCTGATTCAGGAGAGGTCTAAAGCTGAGCTTCACTCAGGAGGGGACTACAGCCGAGCTCTCTCAGGAGGGGAAAAAAGCTGAGTTCTCTCAGGAGAGTATTAAAGAAGAGCTCACTCAGGAGATGTCTAAAGCCGAGCTCACTCAAGAGGGGACTAAAGCCGAGCTATCTCAGGAGGGGACTAAAGCCGAGCTCTCTCAGGAGGGGTCCAAAGCAGAGCTCTCTCAGGAGGGTACTAAAGCTGTGCTCACTCGGGGAGGAAGGGGGGGGGGCTTAAGCCGAGCACACTCAGAAGGGGACTAAAGCCGAGCTCTCTCAGGAGGGCACTAAAGCCGAGTTCATTCAGGAGATGTCCAAAGCTGAGCTTTACTCAGTAGGGGACTGAAGCCCAGCTCACTCAGGAAGGGACTAAAGCCGAGCTCACTCAAGAAGGGACTACAGCCGAGCACACTCAAGAGGGGGCGACAGCCTAGCTCTCTCAGGAGAGGACTAAAGCCGAGTTCTCTCAGGAGAGGACTAAAGCCGAGCTCTCTCAGGAGAGTTTTAAAGCCGAGCTCACTCAGGAGATGTCTACAGCCGTGCTCACTGAAGAGGGGACTAAAGCCGAGCTCACTCAAGAGAGGACTAAGGCAGAGCTCACTAAGTAGGGGACTTAGGCCGAGCTCACTCAGGAGAGGACTAAAGACGAGCTCACTCAGGAGGGGACTAAAGCCGAGCTCTCTCAGGAGGGGACTAAAGCCGAGCACTCTCAGGAGGGGACGAAAGCTGAGCTCATTCAGGAGAGGTCTGAAGCTGAGCTTCACTCAGGAGGGGACTAAAGCCGAGCTCTCTCAGGAGGGGACTAAAGCGGAGCTCTCTCAGGAGGGGACTAAAGCCGAGCTCTCTCAGGAGGGGACTAAAGGTGAGCTCATTCAGGAGAGGTCTAAAGCTGAGCTTCACTCAGGAGGGGATTAAAGCTGAGCTCACTCAGGAGGGGTCCATAGCCGAGTTCTCTCAGGAGGGGACTAAAGCCAAGCTCATTCAAGATATGTTTGAAGCTGAGCTTCAATCAGGAGGGGACTAAAGCCGAGCTCACTGCAGAGGGGAATAAAGCCGAGCTCACTGCAGAGGGGAATAAAGCCGAGCTCACTCAAGAGGGGACTAAAGCCGAGCTCACTCAAGAGGGGACTAAACTTGTACTCACTCGGGGCGGACTAAAGCTGAGAACACTCAGGAAGGGACTAAAGCCGAGCTCACTCAGAAGAGGTCTCGAGCCGAGCTCACTCAAGAGGGGACTAAAGCTGTGAAAACTCAGGGGGGGACAAAGCCGAGCTCAATCAGGAGGGGACTAAAGCTGTGCTCTCTCAGGAGGGGTCTAAAACAGAGCTCACTCAGGAAGTGACGAAAGCCGAGCTCACTCAGGGGAGTCTAAAGCCAAGCTCACTCAGGAGGGGTCTAAAGCCAAGCTCACACAGGAGGGGGACAAAAGCGGACCTCACTCAGGAGGGGACTAAAGCCCAGCTCACTCAGGAGGGGTCTAAAGCTGAGCTCACTCAGGAGGGGAATAAAGCTGTGCTCACTCAGAAGGGGACTATAGCCGAGCTCATTCAGGAGATGTGTAAAGCTGACCTTTACTCAGAATGGGACTAAAGCCGAGCACACTCAAGAGGGGACTAAAGCCGAACTCGGTCAGAAGAGGTCTAAAGTTGAGCTTCACTCCGAAGGAGACTAAAGCCTAGCTCACTCAAGAAGGAACAACAGCCGAGCTCACTCAAGAGGGGACTATAGCAGAGCTCTCTCAGGAGGGGACTAAAGCCGAGCTCACTCAGGAGATGTCGAAAGCCAAGCTCACTCAAGAGGGGACAAAAGCCGAGCTCTCTCAGAAGGGGAGTTAGGCCGAGCTCACTCAGGAGGGGACTAAAGCCGAGCTCACTCGGGAGGGGACTAAAGCCAAGCTCACTCCGGAGTGGACTAAAGCCGAGCTCACTCAGGAGGGGACTAAAGCCGAGCTCTCTCAGGAGTGGACGAAAGCTGAGCTCATTCAGGAGAGGTCTAAAGCAGAGCTTCACTCAGGAGGGGACGAAAGCTGAGCTCATTCAGGAGAGGTCTAAAGCTGAGCTTCACTCAGGAGAGGACTAAATCGAGCTCACTCAAGAGGGGACTAAAGCCGAGCTCACTCAAGAGGGGACTACAGTCCAGCTCTCTCAGGAGGGGACATAAGCAGAGTTTCACAGGAGAGGACTAAAGCCGAGCTCACACAAGAGGGGACTAAAGTTGTGCTCACAAGGGGGGGGGCTAAAGCTGAGCTCACTCAGGAGGGGACTAAAGCTGTGCTCACTGAGGGGGTGACTAAAGCCGAGGTCACACAGGAGGGGACTACAGCCCAGCTCTCTCAGGAGACGACAAAAGCAGAGCTATCTCAGGAGAGGACTAAAGCCGAGCTATCTCAGGAGAGGACTAAAGCCGAGCTCACTCAAGAGAGGTAAAAAGCCGAGCTCACTCAAGAGGGGACTAAAGAAGAGCTCACTCAGGAAGGGACTAAAGCCGAGCTCACTCAGGAGGGGACTAAAGACGAGCTCACTCAGGAGGGGACTTTGGTCGAGCTCACTCAGGGGGGTCTAAAGCCAAGCTCACTCAGCAGGGGCCTTAAGCCGAGCACACTCAGGAAGGGACTAAAGCTGAGCTCACTCAGGAGGCCAAGAAAGCCGAGCTCACTCAGGAGGGGACTAAAGCCGAGCCCACTCAGGAGGGGTCTAAAGAAGAGCTACACTCAGGAGGGGTCTAAAGCCGAGCTCACTCAGGAGGTGACAAAAGCAGAGCTCACTCAAGAGGGTACTAAAGCCGAGCTCACTCAAGGGGGCTAAAGCCAAGCTCACTCAGGAAGGCTCTTAGGCCGAGCTCACTCAGAAGGGGACTAAAGCCGAGCTCATTCAGGAGATGTCAAAACTGAGCTTTACTCAGGAGGGGACTAAAGCCCAGCTCACTCAAGAGGGGACTAAAGCCGAGCTCGCTCAGAAGAGGTCAAAAGCTGAGCTTCACTCAGGAGGGGACTAAAGCCGAGCTCTCTCAGGAGGGGAGTTAGGCCGAGCTCAATAAGGAGGGGACTAAAGCTGAGCTCACTCAGGAGGGGACGAAAGCCGAGTTCTCTCAGGAGAGGACTTAAGCCGAGCACTCTCAGGAAAGTATTGAAGCCGAGCTCAATCAGGAGATGTCTAAAGCTGAGCTCACTCAAGAGGGGACTAAAGCCCAGCTCACTCAGGAAAGAACTAAAGCCGAGCTCTATCAGGAGAGGACTAAAGCCGAGCTCACTCAAGAGGGGAGTAAAGTTGTGCTCACTCGGGGGGGGCAAAAGCCGAGCTCAATCAGGAGAAGACGAAAGCTGTGCGCACTGAGGGGGAGAATAAAGCCGAGGTCACCCAGGAGGGGACTAAAGCCGAGCTCATTCAGGAGATGTGTAAAGCTGAACTTCACTCAAGAGGGGACTAAAGTCGAGCTCTCTCAAGAGGAGACAAAAGCCGAGCTCGCTCAGAAGAGGTCTAAAGCTGAGCTACACTCAGGAGGGGACTAAAGTCGAGCTCTCTAAGGAAGGAAGTTAGGCCGAGCTCACTAAGGAGGGGACTAAAGACGAGCTCACTCAGGAGGGGACTAAAGCCGAGTTCGCTCAGGAGAGGACTTAAGCCGAGCTCTCTCAGGAGAGTATTAAAGCCAAGCTCAATTAGGAGATGTCTAAAGCCGAGCTCAATCAGGAGGTGACTAAAGCCGAGCTCACTCAAGAGGGGAGTAAAGTTGTGCTCGCTCAGGGGGGTCTAAAGCCAATCTCACTCAGGAGGGGACTAAAGACGAGCTCATTCAGGAGATGTCTAAAGCTGAGCTGTACTCAGGAGGGGACTAAAGCCGAGCTCACTCAAGAGGGGACTAAAGCAGAGCTCACTCAGAAGAGGTCAAAAGCTGAGCTTCACTCAGGAGGGGACTAAAGCCGAGCTCACTCAAGAAGGGACTACAGCCGAGCTCACTCAAGAGGGGACTACAGCCTAGCTCTCTCAGGAGGGGACTAAAGCAGAGTTCTCTCAGAAAAGGACATAAGACGAGCTCTCTCAGGAGAGGGCTAAAGCCGAGCACTCTCAGGAGAGTATTAAAGCAGAGCTCACTCAGGAGAGGGCTAAAGCCGAGCACTCTCAGGAGAGTATTAAAGCAGAGCTCACTCAGGAGAGGACTAAAGCCGAGCTCTCTCAGGAGAGGTCTAAAGCCGAGCTCACTGAAGAGGGGACTAAAGTTGTGCTCACTCGGGGAGGACTAAAGCCGAGCTCACTCAGGAGGGGACTAAAGCCGAGCTCACTCAGAAGAGGTCTAAAAAGCCGGAGCTCACTCAAGGAGGGTAAAGCTGTGCTAACTCAGGGGGGGAACAAAGCCGAGCTCAATCAGGAGGGGACGAAAGCTGTGCTCACTCAGGAGGGGTCTAAAACCGAGCTCACTCAGAAGGTGACGAAAGCCGAGCTCACTCAAGAGGGGACGAAAGCCGAGCTCACTCAGGGGGGTCTAAAGCCAAGCACACTCAGGAGGGGTCTTAAGCCGAGCACACACAGGAGGGGATTAAAGCCGAGCTCACTCAAGAGGGGACAAAAGCCGAGCTCACTCAGGAGATGTCGAAAGCTGAGCTCACTCAGGAAGGGATGAAAGCCGAGCTCACTCAGGAGGGGACTAAAGCCCAGCTCACTCAGGAGGGGTCTAAAGCCAAGCTCACTCAGGAGGGGACTAAAGCTGTGCTCACTCGAGGGGGACTAAAGCCGAGCTCACTCAGGTGGGGACAAAAGCCGAGTTCTCTCAGAAGAGGACTTAAGCCGAGCTCTGTCAGGAGAGGATTAAAGCCGAGCTCACTCAGGAGAGTATTGAAGCCGAGCTCACTCAGGAGATGTCTGAAGCCGAGCTCACTCAGGAAATGTCTAAAGCCAAGTTCACTTAAGAGAGGGGCGAAAGCCGAGCTCACTCAAGAGAGAACTAAAGCAGAGCTCACTCAGTAGGGGACTTAGGCAGAGCTCTCTCAGGAGGGGACTAAAGCCAAACTCACTCAGGAGGGGACTAAAGCCGAGCTCTCTCAGGAGGGGACTAACGCTGTGCTCACTCAGGAGGGGTCTAAAACCGAGCTCACTCAGGAGGTGACGAAAGCCGAGCTCACTCAAGAGGGGACGAAAGCCGAGCTCACTCAGGGGGGTCTAAAGCCAAGCGCACTCAGGAGGGGTCTTAAGCCGAGCTCACACAGGAGGGGATTAAAGCCGAGCTCACTCAAGAGGGGACAAAAGCCAAGCTCACTCAGGAGGGGACTAAAGCTGTGCTCACTCGAGGGGGACTAAAGCCGAGTTCTCTCAGAAGAGGACTTAAGCCGAGCTCTGTCAGGAGAATATTGAAGCCGAGCTCACTCAGGAGATGTCTGAAGCCCAGCTCACTCAGGAGGGGTCTAAAGCCAAGCTCACTCAGGAGGGGACTAAAGCTGTGCTCACTCGAGGGGGACTAAAGCCAAGCTCACTCAGGTGGGGACTTAGGCCGAGCTCACTCAGGAGAGGACTAAAGACGAGCTCACTCAGGAGGGGAATAAAGCCGAGCTCTCTCAGGAGGGGACTAAAGCCGAGCGCTCTCAGGAGGGCACTAAAGCTGAGCTCATTCAGGAGAGGTCCTAAAGCTGAGCTTCACTCAGGAGAGGACTACAGCCAGCTCTCAGGGAAGGGACTAAACCCGAGCTCACTCAGAGAGGTCTAAAAAGCCGAGCTCACTCAAGAGGGGACTAAAATTGTGCTCACTCGGGGGGGACTACAGCCGAGAACACTCAGGAAGGGACTAAAGCCGAGCTCACTCAAAAGAGTTCTAAAGCCGAGCTCACTCAAGAGGGGACTAAAGTTGTGCTCACTCGGGGAGGACTAAAGCCGAGCTCACTCAGGAGGGGACTAAAGCCGAGCGCACTCAGGAGGGGACTAAAGCCGAGCTCACTCAGAAGAGGTCTAAAGCCGAGCTAACTCAGGAGGTGAGGAAAGCCGAGCTCAATCAGGGGGGGACAAAAGCCGAGCTCACTCAGGGGAGTCAAAAGCCAAGCTCACTCAGGAGATGTCTAAAGCCGAGCTCACTCAAGAGGGGACAAATGGCGAGCTCTCTCAGGAGGGGACTAAACACGAGCTCTCTCAGGAGGGGAGTTAGGCCGAGCTCACTCAGGAGGGGACCAAAGCAGAGCTCACTCAGGAGAGGACTAAAGCCGAGCTCTCTCAGGAGGGGACGAAAGCTGAGCTCATTCAGGAGAGGTCTAAAGCTGAGCTTCACTCAGGAGGGGACGAGAGCTGAGCTCAATCAGGAGGGGACTAAAGCCAAGCTCACTCAGAAGGGACTACAGCCCAGCTCACTAGGGAGGGTCAAAAGCCGAGCTCACTCAGGAGGGTAAAAAAGCTGTGCTCACTCAAGAGGGGCACAAAAGCCGAACTCACTCGGGGGGGGACTAAAGCCGAGGTCACTCAGGGGGGACTAAAGCCGAGCTCATTCAAAAGATGTCAAAAGCTGAGCTTCACTCAGGAGAGGACTAAAGCCGAGCTCACTCAAGAGGGGACTACAGGCCAGCTCTCTCAGGAGGGGACATGAGCAGAGTTCTCTCAAGAGAGGACTAAAGTTGAGCTCACTCAAGAGGGGACTAAAGTTGTGCTCACTGGGGGAGAAAAGCCTGAGCTCACTCAGGAGGGGACTAAAGCTGTGCTCACTAAGGGGGTGACTAAAACCGAGGTCACACAGGAGGGGACTAAAGGCGAGCTCATTCAGGAGATGTCAAAAGCTGAGCTTCGCTCAAGAGGAGACTAAAGCCGAGCTCGCTCAAGAGGGGACTAAAAAAGAGCTCAATCAAGAGGGGACTAAAGCCGAGCTCACTCAAGAGGGGATTTAAGCCGAGCTCACTAAAGAGAGGACTAAAGCAGATCTCACTCAGTAGGGGACTTTGGCCGAGCTCACTCAGGGGTGTCTAAAGCCAAGCTGACACAGCAGGGGCCTTAGGCCGAGCACACTCAGGAGGGGACTAAAGCCGAGCTCAATCAGGAGGCCACGAAAGCCGAGCTCACTGAGGAGGGGACTAAAGCCGAGCCCACTCAGGAGGGGTCTAAAGCTGAGCTTCACTCAGGAAGGGTCTAAAGCCGAGCTCACTCAGGAAGTGATAAAAGCAGAGCTCACTCAAGGAGGTACAAAAGCCGAGTTCACTCAAGTGGGTCTAAAGCCAAGCTCACTCAGGAGGAGTCTTAAGCCGAGCTCACTCAGGAAGGGACTAAAGCCGAGCTCATTCAGGAGATGTCTAAAGCTGAGCTTTACTAAGGAGGGGACGAAAGCCGAGCTCACTCAAGGGGGGACTATAGCAGAGCTCGCTCAGAAGAGGTCTAAAGCTGAGCTTCACTCAGGAGGGGAATAAAGCCGAGCTCTCTCAGGAGGGGAGGTAGGCCGAGCTCACTAAGGAGGGGACTAAAGCTGAGCTTACAAAGGAGGGGACGAAAGCCGAGTTCTCTCAGGAGAGGACTTAAGCAGAGCTCTATCAGGAAAGTAATAAAGCCGAGCTCAATCAGGAGATGTCTAAAGCCGAGCTCACTGAAGAGGGGACTAAAGCCGAGCTCTCTCAGTTGGGGACTAAAGCCGAGCACTCTCAGGAGGGGAGTTAGGCCGAGCTCACTAAGGAGGGGACTAAAGCTGAGCTCACTCAGGAGGGGACGAAAGCCGAGTTCTCACAGGAGAGGACTTAATCCGAGCTCTCACAGGAAAGTATTAAAGCCGAGCTCAATCAGGAGATGTCTAAAGACGAGCTCACTCAAGAGGGAACTTAAGCCGAGCTCTCTCAGGAGGGGACTAAAGCCAAGTTCTCTCAGGAGAGTATTAAAGCCGAGCTCACTCAGGAGATGTCTACAGCCGGGTCATTCAAGAGGGGACTAAAGCCGAGCTCACTCAAGAGAGGATTAAAGCAGAGCTCACTCAGCAGGGGACTGAGGCCGAGCTCAATCAGGAGGGGACTAAAGCAGAGCTCACTCAGAAGAGGTCTAAAGCCGAGCTAACTCAGGAGGTGAGGAAAGCCGAGCTCAATCAGGGGGGGACTAAAGCCGAGCTCACTCAGGAGGTGAGGAAAGCCGAGCTCAATCAGGGGGGGACTAGAGCCGAGCTCACTCAGGAGGGGAGTTAGGCCGAGCTCACTAAGGAGGGGACCAAAGCCGAGCTCACTCAGGAGGGGACTAAAGCCGAATTCTCTCAGGAGAGGACTTAAGCCGAGCTCTCTCAGGAGAGTATTAAAGCCGAGCCCACTCAGGAGATGTCTACAGACGGATCATTCAAGAGGGGAATAAAGCCGAGCTCACTCAAGAGGGGACTAAAGCCGAGCTTACTCAGAAGAGGTCTGAAGCTGAGCTTCACTCAGGAGGGGACTACAGCCGAGCTCACTCAAGAGGGGACTACAGCCTAGCGCTCTCAGGAGGGGAAAAAAGCCAAGTTCTCTCAGGAGAGGACTTAAGCCGAGCTCTCTCAGGAGAGAATTAAAGCCGAGCTCACTCAGGAGATGTCTAAAGACGGATCATTCAAGAGGGGACTAAAGCCGAACTCACTCAAGAGAGGATTAATGCAGAGCTCACTAAGCAGGGGACTGTGGCCGAGCTCACTCAGGAGGGGACTAAAGCCGAGCTCACTCAGGAGATGTTTAAAGCTGAACTGTACTCAGGAGGGGACTAAAGCAGAGTTCACTGAAGAGAGGATTAAAGCAGAGCTCACTAAGCAGGGGATTGAGGCCGAGCTCTCTCAGGAGGGGACTAAAGCCAAGCTCACTCAGGAGATGTCTAAAGCTGAGCTTTACTCAGGAGGGGACTAAAGCCGAGCTCACTCAAGAGAGAACTAAAGCAGGGCTCACTCAGTAGGGGACTTAGGCTGAGCTCACTCAGGAGAGGACAAAAGTAGAACTCACTCAGGAGGGAACTAAAGCCGAGCAATCACAGGAGGGGAATAAAGCCGAGCTCTCACAGAAGGGGACTAAAGCCGAGCTCTCTCAGGAAGGGACTAAAGCTGAGCTCATTCAGGAGAGGTCTAAAGCTGAGCGTCACTCAGGAGGGGACTACAGCCGAGCTCTCTCAGGAGAGGACTAAAGCCGAGCTCTCTCAGGAGAGTATTAAAGCGGAGCTCACTCAGGAGGGGATTAAAGCCGACCTCACTCAAGAGGGGACTAAAGCCGAGCTCACTCAAGAAGGGACTACAGCCAAGCTCACTCAAGAGGGGACTACAGTCTAGCTCTCTCAGGAGGGGACTAAAGCCGAGTTCTCTCAGGAGAGGACATAAGACGAGCGCTCGCAGGAGACGACTAAAGCCGAGCTCTGTCATGAGAGGACTAAAGCCGCGCTCTCTCAGGAGAGGTCAAAAGCCGAGCATATTCAAGAGGGGACTAAAGTTGTGCTCACTCGGGGACGACTAAAGCCACGGTCACTCAGGAGGGGACTAAAGCCGAGCTCACTCAGAAGAGGTCTAAAGCCGAGCTCACTCAAGTGGGGACTAAAGCTGTGCTCACTCAGGGGGGGGGGACAAAGCAGAGCTCAATCAGGAGGGGAATAAAGCTGTACTCACTGAGGAGGGGTCAAAAACCGAACTCACTCAGGAGATGACGAAAGACGAGCTCACTCAAGAGGGGACGAAAGGAGCCTCTCAGGTGGTCGGACAAAGCCAAGCACACTCAGGAGGGGTCTTAAGCCGAGCTCACTCAGGAGGGATAAAAGCCGAGCTCACTCAAGAGGGGACAAAAGCCGAGCTCACTCAGGAGGGGATTAAAGCCGAGCTCACTCAGGAGGGGACTAAAGCCCAGCGCACTCAGGAGGGGTCTAAAGCCGAGCTCACTCAGGAGGGGACTAAAGCTGTGCTCACTCGAGGGGGACTAAAGCCGAGCTCACTCAGGGGGGACTAAAGCAGAGGTCACTCAGGTGGGGACTAAAGCCGAGCTCATTCAAGAGATGTCAAAAGCTGAGCTTCACTCAGGAGGGGACTAAAACCCGGAGCTCACTCAGAGAGGACTACAGTCCAGCTTTCTCAATGAGGGGACTTAAGCACAGTTCTCTCAGGAGGACTAAAGCTGAACTCTCTCAGGAGGGGACTAAAGCCGAGCTCATTCAGGAGATGTCTAAAGCTGAGCTTAACTCAAGAGGGCAATAAAAACCAGTTCAATCAAGGGGACTAAAGCCGAGCTCAATCAAGAGGGACTAAAGCCCAGCTCTCTCAGTAGAGGACTAAAGGCGAGCTCACTCAGGGGGGACTAAAGCCGAGACTCACTCAGGAGGGACTAAAGCAGAGCTCACTCAGGAGGGACTAAAGCCGAGCTCACTCAGAAGAGGTCTAAAGCTGGGGCTTCACTCAGGAGGGGTCAAAGCTGAGATTCACTCAGGACAGGTCAAAGCCGAGGCTCTCTCAGGAGGGGTCTAAACCCGAGCTCTCTCAGGAGGGGACGAAAGTCGAGCTCATTCAGGAGATATCTAAAGCTGAGCTTTAGTCCAGGGGAGAAAGCCGAGCTCACTCAGGAGGGACTAAAGCCGTGCTCACAAGAGGACTACAGTCCAGGTCTCTCACAAGGGGACTGAAGCACAGTTCTCTCAGGAGAGGACTAAAGCCGAGCTCTCTCAGGAGGGGACTAAAGCCGAGCTCACTCAGAGGACTACAGTCCAGCTTTCTCACGAGGGACTTAAGCACAGTTCTCTGGGGAGAGGACTAAAGCCGAGCTCTCTCAGGAGGGACTAAAGCCGAGCTCATTCAGGAGATGTCTAAAAGCTGAAAAGCTTTTAACTCAAGGGCACACTAAAGCCAAAGTTCAATCAGAGGGGACTAAAGCCGGGAGCTCAATCAAGGGGACTACAGCCCAGCTCTCTCAGGAGGGACTAAAGCACAGCGCTCACTCACGGGGGGTCCTAAGCCGAGGCTCACTCAGGAGAGCACTAAAGCCGAGATTACACAGAAGAGGTCGAAGCTGCGCTTCACTCAGGAGGGTCTAAAGCTGAGCTTCATTCAGGAGGGGTCTAAAAGCTGAGCTTCACTCAGGACAGGTCAAAAGCTGAGCTCTAGTCTCAGAAGGGGTCTAAACCCGAGCTCTCTCAGGAGGGGACAAAAGTCGAGCTCATTCAGGAGATATCTAAAGCTGAGCTTTAGTCAGGAGGGGACTAAAGCCCAGCACTCTCAGGAGAGGACTAAAGACGAGCTCACTCACGGGGGTCTTAAGACGAGCTCACTCAGGAGAGCACTAAAGCCGAGATTACTCAGAAGAGGTCTAAAGCTGCGCTTCACTCAGGAGGGCCTAAAGCTGAGCTTCTTTCAGGAGGGGTCCTAAAGCTGAGCTTCACTCAGGACAGGTCAAAAGCTGAGCTCTCTCAGGAGGGGTCCAAACCCAGGCTCTCAGGGAGGGACAAAAGTCGAGCTCATTCAGGAGATATCTAAAGCTGAGCTTTAGTCAGGAGGGACTAAAGGGAGGCTCACTCAAGAGGACTTAAAACCCGAGCTCACTCAGAAGAGATCTAAAGCCAGCACTCACTCAGGAGGGGACTCGCAGCCGAGCTCACTCAAGAAGGGACTACAGCGAGCTCACTCATGGGGACTACAGCCTAGCTCTCTCAGGAGAGGACTTAAACTGAGCTCTGTCAGGGGAGTACAAAGCCGAGCTCACTCAGGAGATGACTGAAGCTTTGCTCACTCAAGAGGGGGGCTAAAGCCGAGCTCACTCAAAGAGAGAACTAAAGCAGAGCTCACTCAGGAGGGGACTTAGGCTGAGCTCACTCAGGGGGGGACTAAAAGCCGAGCTCTCTCAGGGAGGGACAAAGCAGTTCTTTCAGGAGAGTATAAAGCCGAGCTCACTCAGGAGATGTCTAAAAGCCGAGTTCTCTCAAGAGGGGACAAAGCCGAGCTCTCAGGAGGGGTCTAAAGCCGAGCTCTCAATCAGGAGGACCTAAAGTTTGTCTCATTCAGGAGATGCTTTAAGCTGAGCTTTACTCATGAGGACTAAAAGCCGAGCTTCACTCAGGAGGGGACTAAAGCCGAGCTCAATCAAGAGGGGACTAAAGCCGAGCTCACTCAGGAGGGGACTAAAGCCGATATCTATCAGGAGGGACTAAAGCAGGAGCTCTCTCAGGAGGGGACTAAAGCCCGAGCTCACTCATGGGGGAGGCTAAGCTGAGGTCACTCAGGAGGGGACTAAGCCAAGCTCATTCAAGAGATGTCAAAAGCCGAGATTCACTCAGGAGGGACTAAAGCCGAGCTCACTGCAGAGGGAACAAAGCAGAGCTCACTCAGGAGGGTCTAAAGCCGAGAGCTCGGTCAGTGGAAGAGGAATAAAGCTCAGCTCACTCAGGAGGGACTAAATCAAGGCTCACTCAGGAGGAGACTAAAGCCGAGCTCACTCAGGATGGGACTAAAGCCGAGCTCACACAGGAGGGGATTAAAGCTGAGCTCACTCAAGAGAGGGACTAAAGCCGAACTCACTCAGGGGTTTACTAAAGCCGAGGTCACTCATGGGGGGGAATAAAGCCGAGCTCATTCAAGAGATGTCTAAAGCTGAGCTTCGCTCAAGAGGGGAATAAAGCCGAGCTCTCTCAAGAGGGGACTAAAGCCGAGCTCAATCAAGAGGGGACTAAAGCCCAGCTCACTCAAGAGGGGAATTCAGTCCAGCTCTCCCAGGAGGGGACATGAGCAGAGATCTCTCAGGAGAGGACTAAAGCCGAGCTGTCTCAGGAGAGGTCTAAAACCGAGCTCACTCAAGAGGGGACTAAAGTTGTGCTCACTCGGGGGGGCGAAAGCTGAGCTCACTCCGGAGGGGACTAAAGCTATGCTCACTGAGGGGGTGAGTAAAGCCGAGGTCACACAGAAGGGGACTAAAGCAGAGCTCATTCAGGAGATGTCTAAAGCTGAGCTTAAGCTCAGAGGGGAAAAGCAGGAGCTCTCAAGAGGGACTAAAGCCGAGCTCAATCAAGAGGGGACTAAAGTTGTGCTCACTCGGAGTGGGCTAAAGCTGAGCTGGACTCAGGAGGAGTCTAAAACTGTGCCTCACTGAGGGGGGTGATAAAGCCAAGGTCACAGGAGGGACTAAACCGAGCTCATTCAGGAGATGTCAAAAGCTGAGCTTCACTCAGGAGGGGACTACAGCCGAGCTCTCTCCGGAGAGGACTAAAGCCGAGTTCTCTCAGGAGAGTATTGAAGCCGAGCTCACTCAGGAGATGTCTAAAAGCCAGGGAGCTCACTCAAGAGGGACAAAAGCCGGGCTCTCTCAGGAGGGACTTAGGCTTGCACACACTCAGAGGTGGACTAAAAGCCGAGCTCTCTCAGGAGGGGTCCCAGTTTAGCTCTCTCTGGAGGGACATAAGCGAGCCTCATTCAAGAGGAGATGTTTATAGCTATGCTTTAATCATGAGGGGACTAAACCTCTCACAAGAGGACTAAAGCCGAGCTCAATCAAGAGGGACGAAAGCCGAGCTCACTCAGGAGGGGACTAAAGCCGATATCTATCAGGAGGGGACTAAAGCCGAGCTCTATCAGAGGGGACTAAAGCCGAGCTCACTCAAGGGGGAGGCAAAAGCCGAGGTCACTCAGTAGGGGACTAAAGCCAAGCTCATTCAAGAGATGTCTAAAGCTGAGCTTCACTCAGGAGGGGACTAAAGCCGAGCTCACTGCAGAGGGGAATAAAGCCGAGCTCACTCAAGAGGGGACTAAAAAGCCGAGCTCGGTCAGAAGAGGCATGCAAAGCCTCAGCCCACTCAGGAGGAGACTAAAGCAGAGCTCACTCAGAGGGACTACAGCAGAGCTCTCAGGAGGGACTAAAGCCGAGCTCACTCAAGGAGATGTAAAGCCGAGCTCATTCAAGAGGGGACATAACCCGAGCTCTCAGGAGGGAGTGGGCCGAGCTCACTCAGGAGGGGACAAAAGCCGAGCTCACTCAGGAGGGGACTAAAGCCGAGCTCACTCAGGAGGAGACTAAAGCTGAGCTCATTCAGGAGAGGTCTGAAGCTGAGCTTCACTCCAGGGAGGACTAAAGCCAAGCTCACTCAGGATGGGACTAAAGCCGAGCTCACTCAGGAGGGATTAAAGCTGAGCAAACTCAAGAGGGGACTAAGCCTAACCTCACTGCAGGGGGTTTAAAGCCAGAGGTCACTCCGGGAGGGACAACAGCCGGGCTCATTCCGCAGGACCAAAGCTGAGCCTGCTCAAGGGGGAATAAAGTCAGTCCCTCTCAAGAGGGGACTCAGGAGGCAAAGCTCAATCAAGAGGGGACCAAAGCCCAGCTCACTCAAGAGGGGAATTCAGTCCAGCTCTACCAGGAGGGGACATGAGCAGAGATCTCTCAGGAGAGGACTAAAGCCGAGCTGTCTAAGGAGAGGTCTAAAGCCGAGCTCACTCAAGAGGGGACTAAAGTTGTGCTCACTGGAGGGCAAAAGCCGAGCTGACTCAGGAGGGGTCTAAAACTGTGCTCACTGAGGGGGTGACTAAAGCCGAGGTCACACAGGAGGGGACTAAAGCCGAGCTTATTCAGGAGATGTCAAAAGCTGAGCTTCACTCAAGAGGGAACTAAAGCCAGGCTCTCTCAAGAGGGGACTAAAGAAGAGCTCAATCAAGAGGGGACTACAGCCCAGCTCTCTCAGGAGAGGACTAAAGCCGAGCTATCTCAGGAGGGGACTAAAGCCGAGCTCACTGCAGAGGGGATTAAAGCCGAACTCACTCAAGAAGGGACAACAGCCAAGCTCATTCAAGAGGGGACAAAAGCCGAGCTCTCTCAAGAGGGGACTAAACCCCAGCTCTCCCAGGAGGGAGTTAGGGCGTGCTCACTCAGGAGGGGACAAAAGCCGAGCTGACTCAGCAGGGGACGAAAGCTGAGCTCTCTCAGGAGGGGACGAAAGCTGAGCTCATTCAGGAGAGGTCTAAAGCTGAGCTTCCCTCAGAAGGGGAAGAAAGCTGAGCTCACTCAGGAGGGGACTAAAGCCTAGCTCACTCAGGAAGGGTCCAAAGCTGAGCCACTCAGGAGGGGACCAAAGCCCAGCTCACCCAGGAAGGGCCCAAAGCCGAGCTCACTCCAGGAGGGATTAAAGCTGAGCTCACTCAGGGGAGTACTAAAGCCGAGGTCAGTCAGGGGGGGACTAAAGCCGAGCTCATTCAAGAGATGTCTAAAGCTGAGCTTCACTCAGGAGAGGACAAAAGCCGAGCTCACTCACGAGGGGACTAAAGCCGAGCTCACTCAAGAGCTGGACTACAGTCCAGCTCTCACAGGAGGGGACATGAGCAGAGATCTCTCAGGAGAGGACTAAAGCCGAGCTCTCTCAGGAAAGGACTAAAGCCGAGCTCACTAAGGAGGGGACTAAAGCCGAGCTCTCTCAAGAGGGGACGAAAGAAGAGCTCAATCAAGAGGGGACTAAAGCCGAGCTCACTCAAGAGGGGAATACAGCACAGCTCTCTCAGGAGAGGACTAAAGCCGAGCTCTCTCAAGAGGTGATAAAAGCCGAGCTCAATCAAGAGGGGACGAAAGCCGAGCTCAATCAAGAGGGGACTACAGCCCAGCGCTCTCAGGAGAGGACAAAAGCCGAGCTCACTCAGGAGGGGACTAAAGCCGAGGTCACTCAGGAGGGGACTAAAGCCGAGGGCACTCAGGAGGGGACTAAAGCCGAGCTCACTCAGGAGGGACTACAGCCAAGCTCCCAGGAGCGGACAAAGCCGAGTTCTCTCAGGAGGGGACTAAAGCCGAGCCTCTCAGGAGGGACAAAGCCAGCCTCCAGGAGGGGACTAAAGCCGAGCACACTCAGGAGGGGACTCAAAGCCGAACTCACACAGGGGGGGACTAAAGCCGAGGTCACTCAGGAGGGGACGGAAGCCGAGGTCACTCAGGAGGGGACTAAAGCCGAGCTCACTCAGGAGGGGACTAAAGCCGAGTTCATTCAAGAGAAGTCTAAAGCTGAGCTTCACTCAGGTGGGGACTAAGGCGAGCTCACTCAAGAGGGACTACATTCCAGCTCTCTCCAAGAGGGACATAAGCAGAGACTCTCAGGAGGGACTAAAGCCAGCCTCTCAGGAGGGGACTAAGTCAGCTCACTCAAGAGGGACAAAGCCGAGGTCACTCAAGAGGGGACCAAAGCCGAGCTCACCCAGGAAGGGATAAGCCAGCTCTCTCAGGAGGAGGACAAAGCCCAGTTCTCTCAGGAGAGGACTTGGCCAGTTCTGTCAGGAGAGTATGTAAAGCCGAGCTGACCCAGGAGAGTACAGCCGAGCTCACCAGGAGATGTCTAAAGCCAAGCTCATTAAGAGGGGCTAAAGCCGAGCTCACTCAAGAGAGAACCAAAGCAGAGCTCACTCAGTAGGGGACTAGGCCGAGCTCTGTCAGGAGGGACAACAGCCCAGCTCTCAGGAGAGGAAAAGCCGAGTTCTCCTCAGGAGACTTGCCGAGCTCTGTCAGGAGAGTATAAAGCGAGCCACTCAGGAGAGGACTAAAGCCAGCTCACCCAGGAGGGACTAAAGCCGAGCCTCTCAGGAGGGACAAAGCCGAGCCTCTCAAGAGGGACTAAAGCCGGCTTTCCAGGAGGGGACTAAGCCGATCTCACTCAGGAGGGACTCAAAGCCGAGCTCACTCAGGAGGGACAAAGCCAAGCTCACTCAGGGAGGGACCCAAGCCCAGCTCACTCAGGAGGGTCCAAGCCGAACTCACCAGGAGGGGACTAAAGCCAAGCTCACTCAGAGGGACCTGCCCAGCTCACTCAGGAGGGGTCTAAAGCCAACTCACTCAGGAGGGACTAAAGCCGAGGCTCAATCAGGAGAGCAGCCAGGCTCACCCAGAAGGGGACTCAAAGCCGAGCTCACTCAGGAGGGGATTAAAGCTGAGCTCACTCAAGAGAGGCACTAAAGCCGAACCCACTCAGGAGGACTCAAAGCCGAGGTCACCAGGAGGGGACAAAAGCCAGCCACTCAGGAGGGACAGCGAGCTAACTCATGAGGGACTACAGCCAGCTCTTCCAGGAGAACAAAGCCAAGTTCTCTCAGGAGAGGACTCTAAGCCAAGCCTGTCAGTAGAGTATAAAGCCAGCTACTCAGGAAAGTAAAGCTGAGCACACCCAGGAGATGTCTCAAGAAACTATTTAAGAGGGCAAAGCGAGCTCACTCAAGAGAGAACAAAGCAGAGCTCCCCAGTAGGGGGACTAGGCTGAGCTCTCCAGGAGGGGACGAAAACCGAGCTCTCTCCAGGAGGGGACTAAAGCCGAGCCCTCAGGAGGGGACTAAAGCCGAGCCTTCTCAGGAGGGGACTAAAGCCGAGCTCACTCAGACGGGGATTAAAGCTGAGCTCACACAAGAGGGAGACCAGAACTCACTCAGGGGGGACTAAAGCCGAGGTCACTCAGGAGGGACAAAAGCCGAGCTCCTCACGAGGGGGACTAAAGCCGAGCTAACTCAGGGGGGGACTAAGCCAGGTCTCTCAGGAGGGGACAAAGCCAAGCTCACTCAGGAGAGGACTTAAGCCAAGATCTGTCAGTAGAGTATTAAAGCCAAGCTCACTCAGGAAAGTATTAAAGCCGAGCACACTCAGGAGATGTCTCAAGCAAAGCTCATTTAAGAGGGGACTAAAGCTTTGCTCCTCAGGAGAGAACTAAAAGCAGAGCTCACTCAGTAGGGGACTTAGGCTGAGATCTCTCAGGAGGGGGACTAAAGCCGAGCTCTCTCAGGAGGGACTAAAGCCGAGCTCAGTCAGGAGGGACTAAGCCGAGCCTCTCAGGAGGGACTCACGCCGATCTCACTCCAGGAGGGGGACTAAAGCCGAGCTCACTCAGGAGGGGACTAAAGCCAAGCTCTGTCAGGGAGGGGACTCAGGCCCAGCTCACTCAGGAGGGTCTAGAGCCGAGCTCTCCCCAGGAGGGACTAAAGCCCACTCAGGGACTAAAAGCCGAGGCTCACCTGGTAGGAGGGACTAAAGCCGAGGCCCTCCCAGGAGGGGATTAAAGCCGAGCTCTCTCAGGAGGGACTAAAGCCGAGCTCCAGGAGGGGGACTAAAGCCAAGTCACAGGAGGGACTAAAGCCAGCTCACCAGGAGGGGACTAAAGCCAGCTCACTCAGGAGGACTAAAGCCGATCTCCCCCAGGGAGGGGACTAAAGCCGAGCTAACCAGGAGGGGACTAAAGCCTAGCTCATTCCAGGAGAGGACAAAAAGCCTTCACTCAGGAGGGACTTGGGCCAAGATCTCAGCCAGGGGGGACTAAGCCAAGGGTTCTCGGGAAAGTATGAAAGCCGGCTCACTCCCTGTGAGATGTTTAAAGCCCATTTAAGAGGGGACTAAAGCCGAGCTCACTCAGGAGAGAACCAAAAGCAGAGCTCACCAGGAGGGACTAAGGCTGAGCCTCCCCCGGGAGGGGACCCAAAGCCCCAGCCTCTCAGGAGGGGGACCTAAAGCCGAGCCTCTTCGGAGGGATTAGCCAGCCTCTCAGGAGGGGACAAAGCCAGGCCTCACTCAAGCGGGGATTAAAGCTGGAGCCCACACAAGAGGGGACTAAAGCCTAACTCACTCCAGGGGGATAAAAAGCCAGGGTCACCCAGGAGGGGACTAAAGCCGAGGCTCACTCACGAGGGGACTAAAGAAGGCTAACCTCATGGGGGACTACAGCCTAGCTCCCAGGAGAGGACAAAGCTGAGTTCTCCCAGGAGAGGGCAGCCGAGCCTACCAGAGAGACAGCTTCTAGCTCACTCAGGAGAGTGTAAAAGCCGAGCTCCTCCAGGAAATGTCTAAAAGCCAAGGTTCACTTAAGAGAGAGGCTAAAGCCGAGCCTCCCCAAGAGAAGAACTAAAGCAGAGCTCACTCAGTAGGGGGACTTAGGCTGAGCTCTCAGGAGGGACTAAAGCCCAGAGCACTCTCAGGAGGGGACTAAAGCAGTATTCACTCAGGAGGGGACAAGCCGGGTCTGTCAGCAGAGGACTTAAGCCAGCTCGGTCAGGAGTATTAAAGCCTAACTCCTCAGGAGGGGACTAAAAGCCGAGGCTCACTCAGGAGGGGATTAAACCGAGCTCACTCAAGAGGGGACTCAGCTGAACTCACACAGGGGGGCTAAAGCCGAGTCTCGCTACTAGGAGGGGACGGAAGCGAGGTCTCTCAGAGGGGACTGCCGGAGCTCTCAGGAGGGGATTAAAAGCCGAGGCTCTCTTTGGGAGGGGATAAAGCCGAGCTCACCCAGGCGTGGATGAGCTCACACAAGAGGGGGACTAAAGCCTAACTCACTCAGGGGGACTAAAGCCAGGTCACCCAGGAGGACTAAAGCCGGCCCACCTCACGAGGGGACTAGCTTTGAAGCTAACTCATGAGGCTACTAAGTGTTCCAGCTCTCTAGAGAGGACAAAGCGAGTTCTCTCAGGAGAGGACGGAAGCCCAGCCTCTGTCAGGAGAGTATTAAACAGCTCACTCAGGAGAGAGCCGAGCTCACCAGGAAACAAGCCCAAAGCCAAGTTCACTTAAGAGAGGGCTAAGCCGAGCTCACTCAAGAGAGAACCAAAGCAGAGCCTCACCAGTAGGGGGACTTAGGCTGAGCCTCTCAGGAGGGACTAAAGCCGAGGG